>VMBQ01007263.1:6976-46147 GCA_007657795.1 Dreissena rostriformis | reverse complement strand
AAGGTCAAAGCGTCCAAAAACTTTATATTCGCCATAAATTTGTTGTTCATGATTGAATTTACTTAATATTTGTTCACAACTCCCCTTTGGACAAGACCTTCCCACTGACCCATTTTCCGATGACCTTGACCCGTGAATGACATATAGCATAATGGTCAAAGTGTCTTAAACTAGATAGGCATATTATGCATGAGCAATAGATTAAACCTTCAACATTATAAGGTTAGCATACATGTACACTGTATCTGGCAGTAAAAGAGCGTGGATCCCTTTACATTTACTTCAGTTAAGTCACTAAACTTCTTCCCAACCACACTCAATCTAGCCCCAGGCTTTCAGCGCCTACGGCGCTTTGATTTAACCTTTGCCCGAGCATACTGCTTAATATTAAAAGTTAAGTGTTAAGTAAATATTCCGCCAAAGCATTCACAATAATAGTGGGTTACAGTGCGATATAAAACAAATCGCAATAGTATCATCTTAGAACGCATGAATATCACAATGGTTTATTATTACCATTAACATTTCACCATAACATAGTGTTAACGGCCTATAAAAATATAAATTAAAATAATTTGAAATTTTGCAGCCAAGTTTCGTCGGAAGTCACTTTTCTGTCCAGAAACGAGTCCATTTTCTTTGCATTTTGCTGCGAAAATGACGATGAACAGTTAAAGTTTTTCCATATTACTTCTTCTACTAGTAGTTGTATATCTTCGTTTATACCGTTCCTAAATATGTAACCATGTGGATCATGTGCGTTTAGTTTCGGGTCAGTAATAACAACTGCAAGGTCGAGCAGGTGCAGCCGGCTGTGCAGTCCATTCGTCTGAAACCATGATAAGCAGCTCCTAGGTTACACCAGAGACTTTCGATGTGACCACAGACAACAGCAAAGCTGACACAACGCTGCGCTGATGTGTAATTTATGTCCCTACGCATCCCGTCCGGACGGAAGGAAACATGTAAGAAAAAACAAGACCGTACCAACGGTATCAAGGCATGATTATCCGTTGGATGGGTTTGGCACAAAGCCGTGTTGCTTCTCAAATGCAGGCGAATAAAATATTTAAACACTGAATGATTGAAATTCTGGAATTGACTTTTTACTATGGTGAACAACGAACACATGAAAAAATGACATTCGTTTAGAACCGTATAAACACTATGTTAAAAACGTACAAACAAAACGTTTAAATGTGCATATTTTGCCTTGAACAAATTTCTAATCGTGACAAGGCCTGCATAAATGCGCCAGACCCATTCATTATAACCCATACTAATACGCGAGACTGACATTCTGACTAGAACAACTTACTAAATAAGACATTCAATTAAAACATCGGATATGCCTAGCATGTTTATTTCAATATTAAATCATTCTTTAAGTTTCTTCTGATCACTTCTCGCATTTAGAATGTTATTCAAACAAAACCACTTCCACTAAAAAACTATTTACACCACGACAAACGCCATCATCAAGTTGACAACAAAATGTTTGTTTACATAGCATGGTTCATTAGTCAGAGCGTACAATCAAAATTACTTCTATACGAATCTCCTCTCATGATACTTCATTGGTCGCCAGTTTCAGCGCTTTTGTGTCAAATGGGACCTTATGAGAATTAGGTTAACACTGCAAAATGTGCGCGTATACAGGATTGTGCCACATCCTTGTCGTGTTATAGCCTATATGTATAGCTTTGTGTGTCATCATAATGCCTTACTTTAACCACGACCAATGGAGATGGAGATGGTATTTGAGCAATAAGTTTCGTTATGTCCTTGTCTATAAGCCAAAAACATCGATTCAGCAAAAAGTAAACACGACATGGGACCTCAAGGTAGTTTATTTACCGACCAGTTAGTCCTCGAAGATGTAGACAACCGAAGCCGAACGCTTTCATTTTTAATGCAGTTGATGCGGGGCAATATTTATCTTTTAATTGCTCATGTAATCAGGGACTATTGATTCAAAAAATCTCTGTGGTTTGCTAATGCATTTTTAAGGTAAAGTAGTATTGATTGATGCCTTTTAAAATGGCAAAGTGATTATCGTAATATAATTTGCTACACTAGGATTGCCCTTCGTCGGTCAGTAATAGTGTCCGTCTTTCCGTCAGTCAATCAAGAAAACCGGTCCGCTGTATATCTCGTATTCCCTTTGATGGATTTTGGTAAAAGTTACATCAATTTTTGTTGGCACTGAGAAGATGTGCAGAAGAAATTTATCTTAAGAATTCGTGATGTTTATTTCATAAGTGTTCATTGAAAAGTATTTAAATTACAAAGCCATTCTATGAATTTCTTGAACAACCCTTGTAGAGGCAAACCACATTGAAAACGTTTGTACTCGGTAAATCTTTTTCTAAAGTTTCATACTTTATATATAAGACTACTACTAAATAATAATAAAAACATTTGATTGTCGAAAATGCCTAACAACATTTCCCGTTAATACGTCGCTGATGCTTACGTGGTTTTAGATTGCAAATGTAAAACACACTACAATATTTTTCATGTTGTCTAAACGTTTGTTTACAATTGTCTGGATGTTTTTATAGGAGATATTCTTGATTAAGGTTTATATAAAACATTTTTAAATCCAACTTTTATCACTGTTGTATTACAGAGGTTCCCAATAAATAGTTATTGTATTCTGCTCATCTTTTTAGACTTTGCGATTTCAAACAGTGTATTTTCAATATAATTGTACGATAATTTTGAGAAAGAAATGAGTTTTAGCTCATATATATTTAATCATACCGCACTCATAACTTCAATAAATCTTTATGTTTTATTGTAAAAACATTATTTCATTAGATAGCTGAGTTTGATGTCACCATTCCACTATCAAGTGCTTTTTGAGTATTCAAAAAATCCTGTAAGAATTCATCTTCCTCTCAAAAATACATTATATGTGTCTAGAAAAGCAAAATGATACTTAAGTATAATTATAGATTTAATTGTACATTAGAAATCGTGTTATCATTTGCGAGCATTTATTAACACAAAACATCGTCATGCTCAATTATATAAGGTGAACGTATAATTCAATCATACATATTTAATCACTGCTATAGCAAGCAGTGAATGTAAGTTGGTATCAATAACATAGCATTTTGGTAAAGAATTACGTTCATCAATCAATTGTTTTTAAAATAACTCGAAAATCATCGACAGCTTGTGAACGATGCAGGAGACGCCTAGGAACAACATAGCCAGCACTGTATGACTATTGGTAGAGAATTTTAACTTTCAAAAATCGGAAAATTAAAAAAAATATGATGTTTGGTAATATCAAGAATCCGTTATTGTTATAAGTTTAATAACTATTTTACTTTAAATTAGATTACACGATGTGATTAGTTTAAAATGGCGAATATATGTATTTAAAAGTTCATCATTATTTTTTTACAATGAATTGAAATCCTTTTTTGAAAGACCTATGCTCTTAAATAAATTGGACAATTCGAAATTAAGAAACATAATAGCAAAATTGAGATTGTCCCCTAATGTTCTATTTACAGAAACAGGTAGGCACCGACACACTCCAAAAAAAAGAGAAATTGTGTTCACTGAATTAAATTGAATACGAGAACCATTTTGTTCTATTATGCCCTTAAGACAATTTGAGAAATACACGTATACCTGATATCGACAAAAAAGGACAAAGCATGTTAAAATTTTATAATTATTTAATGAGACCAGAAAATCGGTAAATACGTCTTTAAATATGTGAATATGTCATACAAATCTATGTATTAAAGCATTTAAACGTATATCCGATCATATATTGATTTATGATAGAATACATTGTGTTCCCTAATTGACATTTTGGTTTCGTTTGATATGTGATTAATTATGATATGGGCGTGAGGTACGGCTAGCACTCAACCCGTTTCAAATCCCCAATGCTCTGCATTAACCGCTATAAGGCGGTCATCCTCGTTTTGATCATTTTTCCGATATAGTTTTTGGTTGTACCAGTTGCGGATAAGATCAATAATCTCTCCTGATAGAGTTTCTGGAGTTTCATTGTTTGCTAATTGATACATTTAGGCAATTATTTGCAGATCTTAAAAATGCTGCTATTTTACAAATAAACAACTAATTATTTTACTACTAATATAACGTGTAAATAGAATGCTCATGTGAAAGGACACACACGACACGAGAAATAAGGGTTCCGTTGTTGGGTTTGTTCTGTTTACTCGATGTATTTCACTAATACTCGTGTGCACCAAATATACTTATAACTGAACCAATATGAGTTTTATCAGCAACCTGTTGCTACCCTCATAAAATAATCAGAGTGTTTGATTAATATACCTTTATCGGAATATAACTGTAAAAACATAAAGAGAAAAATTTATAACAAATTATTCGTTTTTAAAGTGTCAATAAACACATTAGTATGAAAAATATTAGAATTACGAAAGGTTAATTCTACAATTATTATTAAGTCGGGAGAAAGAGCACGTATACAAATGATCAAGAACGATTTTATTTTCAAGGTCCTTACATTAGATCACTTGCTACAAACGTTCCAGACGTTTAAGAGGCCCCAAGATGTACGACACGTGATAAGAATTCAAATAGAATCAGTGATGAAAATCGATACCTGGTGTTTTATTTTTGTTATTATTAATCATTTTTATGTACAGAATACTTGTACTCAGCTATGAATAGAAATGTAAACACGCATTGACAAATGTACCGGATTTTTTTTTATTTCATACTAATCATATTAAGACACAGATTACTGCAATACTTTCATGATTTCGCGAATGCAATTCTAAAAACGTAATGATTGCGAAAACTTTGTATTTGACAAAAATATATATAATGAACTCTAATTTATCATAAAAAAGAATGAATTAACTTTTACACAGTTAACTGTGATTTATCCTTGGAACCTATCTAAAGGATGTGTATTTTAATATGATAATGGATTTCATATACGTCGCATGAGCAGTCTTTTACAAAAACAAATAACAACTACAGGTTTTTGCACTGTATGACTTGTCGACTTTCAGAAAGTTTACTGCATAATCTACAGTAACAACAAATGGAATAATATGCTTGAACAAAGCAATTTGTCGTAAATATATTGCAATCCAAAATTTGTTTAATGCGGCTTATGTTTTTAATTTATATTATCGATCATGCATTTATCGATTTGACAAGCAGTTAAAGGAAGTACGAAAAATACGCAAATTTGGTTAAATATATATAGTTTATCAACATCTGACATTTATGATTTTCGACTTCCTTTGTTGCGTTATACAGTTGTATCCATTTGTTGCTGTATTGACGTGCTCCGAATTTAGGATGGCAAACCTACCAAAAAACGTCATGTAGGCCAGCTTGCCACAGTCACGCGACCCGTGGTCGGCAACCCCTCAGTTACAAGGATGCCTGCACGAGAGACATAAAATCCAGCGGCATCACTAAATACACTTGGGAGACTCTGGCCGAAGATACAAGGCAAACAGATCAAAGCATGCATCTCGAAAGAGAAGCCTGCGAAAAGCACGCGCCGCCCTTCCTCCGACTGCAAAACACTGTGTGTGTGTTACGTGCAACAAGGACTGCCACTCCCGCATCGGCCTGCCTAACCATAGCAGGCTTTGCACCAAGAATTGAACATTCAGGAGTGCGTCAGCATAGTCTCCAGAGAGCTCTGCCAACAATGACTGTTAACATGTCAGTTCAGTTTTGGCCTTATCGTTTAACTCAAGAGTATACGTATAAAGAAATGATACTTCAATATATGATAAAAGTTATAAATTAATACATGTAATGTACAGTACGTGCGCATTTAAATGTTGATTTTAGTCTTATTCCACTGTGTAACAACGTGATTTGTTGATAAATTGTCGATCAATTTGTAAATAGCATGAGGTCCGAAATTTCAGTAAAACTGCAGTATACATATATATCTCATGAGGGTAATTGATAACATTATTAGTAAACTGTCATGTTATTCAGTTACCATAAAATTGATTTGCGACCTCATTATCATTTGTAGACGCCATTACAAAAAAAATATAAAGATAGGTTGTAAACATTTTCCATAATATTACATAATATATGAACATGATATATGAAACCTCAGCTGCATCTATACGAGCAAATTCTTATAACAGCATGGGGTTCTTTATTTATGACCAGTAACAAATTTTCAAACAGTATGACACACCATACATGTAATAGCGATGACACAAACCCATATACAACACATACCAATAAATTCAATAGTGTCACCTTCTGGTGACAATACAAAGCATTGAGAGTAAGAACACATGTATTTGTATAACATCGAATACTTTTTTCAACATTCTTTGTTGTCAGTTACAGTTTTTTAGCATGTGTTATCCTTTTTAAAAATCAGAAAATCTAATGGCGGAGTCCAAGAATGTTATTTCAATAGTCTGGCAATTGTACTCTTCTAGCGTTCGTCCTGAGATTTAGATTATTGGATGGATACGCAGTTTTTCTGTTGTGTTTGATTTTAATCACTATTTAACACAAAATCCTGTGTGTTTAAAAACAAAATGATGGTGCTCCCGCCATTTTATATTCTATAAAAAAAAATACATTTTGTCAAGTTAGTTGGAATTAAATAAGTATTCATGCAATTAACCAGACTTCATTATTAATTGTGAATTCAGTAATAATTCGGGGAAAAAACGAAAAAGTTAAGTTCCAGATATTGCAAGCCACATTAGGAAAAGGCAATTGATTAGTCTCTATGGTATTGATGTTTCATTTCGGTAAATGCAGGGAAATTATAATTATAATTTCAGTATTATCGAAAGCTTCCGCGACTGTACCTTATTTAAAATAACTGATACACTTGGTGTCCACCAGACAATATTTCACTCACTAATTTCATCACAAAATTGCACATATCTTTAGAATCATTATCAGTCATGACTAAGATGCAGTTATTAATATTTCGAACATAAGTATATTGCTTTAACAATAACACTTGTAGTATCTGCTTTGCCAATCGGTTTGGCAGTATACCCTTACTGATGTACATGGTATTGTGGATTATCTTATTATTATCTACTTATGTGAACAAGATTTATTTGTGTAAACACCCTAACTGTTGCCAAAAACACTGGCATGACCTACAACGCATCCTAGACACGTTACGTGATTGGTGTAGACGTTGGCGCATGCTCATAAATACAGAAAAATCGAAATGCATTCACTTCCGCAGAGGCCGTGCAGCATTAAAATAGGTTAAAATATTTTACTACTGCTGGATAGCTACAAATATCTAGGCGTGACATTCCATTGCAAATGTGACTTTTCAATAAATGCGGAAATTCTTGGAAAAAGTGCCGGAAGAGCCCTTGGCAAAATAATAGTAAAACTACGAGACCTTAAAGAATTCGGGTTAAATACATTCGAAAATTTTTTGAATCGTGCGTTGTACCAATTATGGATTACTGTTCGGGCGTATGGGGTTACAGGAAATATCAAGCAATAGACAACGTACAGCATCGTGCTATCAGATACTATCTAGGCGTACACAGATTTGCGCCCATACTCGCAATTACCGGTGACATTGGTTTGATCCCGACAAACTATAAAAGATGGTTAAACATGTTAAGAATGTAGAATAGACTCGTGTTACTCGATAACAATAGAATCACCAAACAAGTATTCAATATGGACTACATCCGTTGTCAAAATAACTGGTGTAGCGAAGTTAAAGATTGTGTAAAGGAATTGTATCTTAACCTTGATTTAAAGCGAAACAAGCGGTCTCTTCTCGCACAACTTAGATGTGGTATTCTACCACTCCGCATAGAAACCGGGCGGTATGTTGGTGAAGCGCCAGAACAGAGACTTTGTAAACTATGTAACACTGCTTCAGTTGAAGATGCAATGCACTTTGTCTTGAAGTGTCCCTTATACCAAGATAAAAGACTATTTTACCTAAGTAAAATTCTCACAAGTGATGAATTTATAGACATGAGAGACTTTGATAAATTTGTTAACCTTGTAAAATATCACCCCATGAGATTATCAAAGTATTTAGTAGCCTCATATTTGAAACGCAGGAGCAAGTTTTTTCATATATGAAACAATAATAATGTTTATCCGTAAATATCAGCCATTTTTGTTGTGAATGATGACTATATTTATAAAATCATATCGTATTCAACGTCAATGCCATAATATGTTAATTAACGCGTTGATAAGATACGTTGAACGTTACATGCATGCTGCTGTTACATTTCATTCATGTTAAGTAAATGCTTAACACATTAGTATAGTATACATGTTGCGTCTTAATAATGTTCTATGTTGTGATTTCATTAATTGCATACTAAAAAACCTTGATATTGTTTATTTTCCTGAAGTGTAAACCTTGATCTTTCGTTTCGCTTAAGAATACACTTTTATTTAAATATTACAATACATATCAGCTTGTTTTCATGTTTCACCCTTGTAGTTTGAACTTTCGTACAAGGTTGACTATTTTGATAACTACATTTACCTTGAAGTATGACTTTTGATTTAACCCAAAAGTTTTGATTTAGTATGGAACGTGATTTATTTGGAATATATTCATTTACTTTACTTGATGACAATTTAGCACAGATATTTTGCCTAATTACAGTGAAGACTATCTTGATTAACGTTTGGAATTTGTGATATGACCATGTCGATAATTCTTGATATACGGACTATGTTACTGTCCACTGAATCACTTACTGTTTTCATTCTGCATGTTTTATCATATATGATGTGACTTAAAGGCCCGTTTGGGCCGGGTGCATGCCTTTTTGTATTTGTCTGTTGTTTTCTCTATATATGTTTGCACATGTCACTTTAATAAAATATGTACTTATTTACTTACTTACTTACATTTCAACCAGAGGGTGAAGAAAAATATTCAATTTCAATATACATGCGTTCTTTGTTAGAAACGTTATACAGCAGTATTGTTTATCAACCATTTAGTTCTTGAATGTACTGTACGACCCTTATGCTGATAATAATTGTTTTACTATAACGCTTTCGTTTAAAACACAAAATGTTTTGAGCGGATATATTTTCTAAACAAAGCGGATATATTTTCTCAAAAAAGCGGATATATTTTCTCAACAAAGCGGATATATTTTCTCAACAAAGCTGATATATTTCTAAACAAAATACAAATATAAACGGAGCGACGTTTATAAAGAGGTATGGTACATGAACGACAACAGTCTACAAAACACTAGATACAACAAAAAAACACGCACACATGTATACAACTTGGAAAGGTCAATGCCAATTATGCTTTATGCTTTCTTAATGTGCATCAGTATAACTATGTTTTATTTAAAAGAACTGCAGTTCTTTTTCCAAAGATGTGTAAATCGAGAACAGACTTTAATATACGCAATCGGACTTTAATTAGTTATCCAATTGACACTTATGTTTCCTTGAAACCGATTACTTTATAAATGTATTGAGTGATTGATGCCAATCAGTCCATTATCATTATCCTCAATAATTAATGATGTTTGTCAAGGAAAGCATACAGTTCTAACGCCTAACTTATTATGTATTCATTGAATTTTGAAAATGGAACTGTAGCTTCTCGTGAATAACGTAAGAAACATGTCACCATGTTTAACGGCATACGCCAGTGTGATTTAAAGCATAATTTCTGTTGTCAAATGAAGTGTTGAATCGAACCGATTTGACTTAGATTGTATATTACTAATACATAAGATTCATTAATAAAGTGAAGTTCAATAAACTCGTCAAACAGATGCAATGTCGCCGTGGCGTAATGTATATAGTGTCCGCTTTGGGAGCGTTCTTTAGATCTCCTCCATAGAGACAAAGTACGTGTTCTAGTCCCAGGAAACGGACTCAAGAGCGTTTCAATTAAGCCTTTAGCTTAAATAAATAGGTTTAAACTTAACAGATTCATGTTTTATATGTAAACTCTCTGCAAAAATAAATGTGAACTACATGTATCTGATATTCTGAATTTAACGATCCTCCAAAAATAAAAACTATTTGTAAAGAGATTTAAGTTCGGAGGGAATTAAACACGCCGATAGGTCATCTTGTCGGGTGCATTGTATTTGCTCGGACTTAACATTCCAGTAAATAAGTCCCCTTACCCCATTCCAACTGGTTATACCAGTAGCATAAAACCGAGATGATTTTACACAAATCTGGTTCTGAGTTTGAGAGAAAGACCCCAACAATATAAGAAGAAAAACGCCGGTCAGCCTATCCGATTGAAAATGATATAGAGAATATTAATTTATTTTCGGGATATTATCGTGAAATATTTTCTCAGTAATGTAATAAATTATATAATTTAACGGGCGATTGCATTATGAATTGTTATAACCATTTTTGTTTGACAGTTGTGAACAGTTCAAAACAAGATAGAACTGTAGCGGGAAATAACATATTAGGCTTAATAGTAGGCCTACTTAATAGGTTTGTTTCCTCGAACCCGGTTGGTCCTATTTTGTGTGCCAACCCTTATTTTGTATGTGTATTCCACGATGAGTTTTCGACCAATTTTGCTTCATTCATGCATGTTCGCTTAATTAAATATCGAGGTTGTGGTCATGGTCCCCGCATTCGACCATATTCACTAAAATAGCCAAAACTAACTAAAGAAATGAATTAAGATTTGGAACAATATTGCGAAGTCTTATTTACTCGCTTGATAATATTTCTAGCTGTTCAAAATACATTTATCCTTACTTATTGTTTTGTTGAATATTAAGTGAAATCACATATTTAATACTATTCCCACGTGGAAAATTGTCTGCACTTACAAACTGTCTGTTCCATAACAAACCGATAAAACAATTGCAACAACTTACTTTTACGGTTCATATTTCAATTGTAACGAATTCTTGGAGAATTTGTTATATCAGATTCGGTTTGTTATGCTACGGAAGTGTTATAATAAAACGTACGGCTTTGAATACAGCGAGAAATAAATGCTGTTATAAACAAAACACTTGAGAAAACGAAATATCTCATTTATGAAGTCAATAAAAGCATATGCCAATTGACTAGGAGACATGAATTATTATAAAAACTCTGACTAAGATAGCATGTTTTTACATTCACTATCAATTGATCCATGAAACAAACCTATAGTCTGTTCATGTTGAATGCGGAAATGAATTTAACATACGTATTAGCTTCAATCTCTGATACGCCAACAGATGTCTCTGTCAATCACCGCAGGTGGTTTAAATCAAAATGATATCTATTTTTGGAGGTCTATTTAACAGGGCAGGGTTGGCATAAAACCCGGGTTTTATAGTATTGACCGGCCCGNTTTATAATGCTGTAACGTTTGTCAAAATATTACGTATACATTTTGTACGCACAGTAAGATAATCTCAAATTCATCAAAGCAGTTACCTCCCGTATCGACAAAACGGTTCTCCTTATGTCGAATGTAAATATGTCGTGATAAGGTTTTTGTATCTTCTGAGGATTTAGATCTCATTAACCCATTTATGCCGAGTGGACTCTCCCATCCTTCTAAATTGGCTCAATTTATTTCCAAAATTAGGGATGTCTAGTATATTTATTTCTATATTTAGAATATTTCTTACACAAATTCCTTTAAAACAGCGCAGACCGATAAGACGCCGCATCATGCGGCGTCTCATCTGGATCTACGCTGTTATCCAATGCCTTTTTTCCAGACGCTAGGCATAAATGGTTAAACTCTGTGCAATTTTACACATTTTGCTTGTTATTGATATCGTCATTTACAGTCAATATTGAAAAATATATACAAATACAGGGATTTGATTGGAGCTATGCTCGTACCCAATTAAATCTCAGCACCTTTGAGATATTGTTTGTAAAACGTACGATTCAACGTGTATGTGACTCTTCTTCGTTCTGTCTTGGTTGACATTATGCATTATGCATTGATAATTTTATAAGATGTTAGTAAGAATTTGAAAATTAATATTACATCAATCACATATACATTTTATATGTAATTTATGAAATATTAAATTTTCAAATTCTTACTAACATCGAAGTTAAAATAGTTTACTGATTATAACGTTATATAAGTTAACACGTGTATTTTGAATACATTTGATCAAAATTACGCGAAGTATGCAATATATTTGATCAGTATTTTTAGATGTAGTTTGAAGTACTTAGTGATCAATAATACATATAGTTTGAAATACATAAATAATATAACATATACATGTTGTTTGAAATATATATGATCAATATAACATGTTGTTTAGTTTTTCGTGCATTATGTGTGAACTTTCTCTCGAATACGGATTCATTTGATACATATGTATTTCCCTATTTACATTAAAATCGCGTATCAAATATTTTTAGACTATATAAACTTGTCTTTTATTTCTAGTTCAACATATTTCATCTAACTTTCACGTAAACATTTAAATCGAGGTCGTGGTCACGACGAGCCAGNTTAGTTACATTGTCAACTTCTAATTCATGTGAAAACATATTCATAATTCCTTCTCATTTTCATGAAAATGGAAATTCTTTTTCTTTGTCTGTTTGGATGGGCATTACTTGGGTATCGAAGATATTACACAATTATACAACAGCACAACTTGCATAATGATAATTATGATTAAGTACATAACAGAAAATAACTATTAATTTTAGCAATTCTATTCTATTATTTACACTGTTAACTTCTACTTCATGTGGATGCATATTAATAATTTCTTTTTTTCTGCAAAAAAAGTGCAATTCATTTTGTGTTTGTTTTGGATGGTTTGGATGGGCTTTACTGGGTAATAAAGATATTACACAATTATGTAAATTATATAATTATTAGTCTCTATAAAAACATATCCATTAATTATTAATAATTGGAAACTGTTTGTTACATTATAACATGTACATATACATGTGGAAAGTTTGGAATCCTAATAATACTTTTTTTTTTACATAAATGAAATTCAATTTAATGGTCTTTATGGACAATACTGTGTATAACTTGGTATCTGTGTTTATTTGATTTACATTTTATTAACTCACATACATAATTTTTCTACAAATATGATATGATATGTAACAGAATGGTATTTATGGAGGAAAAGGGAAATGGGTAGAGACATGATGGGTTATACATGTAATATATCTTTTTGTTTTCATTCAAATAATTTAGTTGATCTCATGTTGCATTAAGACTCATGCCCCAATTTAGTGTTTTAAATTATTAATACAGTTTTGTGTCATCATTTATGGTTCTCACACAGTTTGTACAACTAACAAAAACATTGGGCCACTTAGATAAACATTGGACCTTATTTATATTTGTGCCACATAAGGGTCCTATTAGGGCCAGACAAAGGCCTCTAACTGTTTATTAGGGGCCATAAAAGATACACAGATAAGTGCCAATAAGGGCCCTGCCATAAACTGTGAAAACATGCTTTGATTGCTACAGTAAGTGACAGATTCCTGTTAAGAAACTGTGACTAGATATTGTAATTCATAAAACAGTCACTTTGAAGTCTGCAGTAAAATTGTATATATCATACAGTGACAATATGTTAATTCTATTTCAATATTATTCTTTTTCTTTACAATAGAGGCTAGTAGAGAAGTAAGGATGATAAAAAACAATTACAACTGCATGTTTAATGAAGAAAAAATAGTATTGCCCAGTATTGCCCAGTATTGCCCACTTTCAGAGTATTGCCCGGGGCGGGAAAAACCGGGTTTTCCCGGTGGGTTTTCCCAGAAAACTGGGCATTATGCTTGTGCGTAAACTGTCATCCCAGATTAGCATGTGCAGTCCGCACAGGCTAATGAGGGACCACAATTTCCCCTTTTATGGAGTTTTTCGTTTAAATGATGTCTCTTCTTAGCGAAAATCCAGTTAAGGCGGAAAGAGTCGTCCCGGATTAGCCTGTGCGGACTGCACAGGCTAATCTGGGATGACACTTTACGCACATTTATTTTGTCCAGTTTTCTCAGAACGCGACACATACATGTTAACAAAACATCATAATTGCACGCTCACATGTACATTAAAGCTATTTGTAACATGAAAACGTGTGCTAAAATATTGTTCTTATACCAATTACTACAAATGCTAGTGTTTATAGAAGATAACCACACGCAAAGCATACATTGAAGCAAATATCAGTTAAACAATACAATATTAGTCTAAAATCCCTCTCGAGGGTCCAAACAAAGGACAATAGCGTGCTAATGCGCTAGCCATTGCCATAGGTCATCGAATAAACAGAGTCATAGATAGCAACGATCGCATTGTCCAGAAATGTCTCTTGATAAACAAGGAAACAATTGTAATCACAAGTACAATATAAGGACCAGGCAGTAAGTAGCACACAACCATTTCATGAAAGGTCCTCGAAGATGGAAGTAGTGGACGGACATGCTATCGTGCTCTTGCTGACGATCTTTCTGCGAAATTCATGCGGTAAGAAACTTCATTTAATCACGTTAAAATATATATTTAAGCTATGACAATAATTCAAGATAATTATATTGAAATATACGTTTCTAAATAACTTATTGAGAATATTATTTATAGAGTGTTTCTTCGTGGCACGAATTCGTATGAATAATTCTTAATGGTTAAACTGGGCTAAATGCATGTGATTTAGTATCTGCATAGGTTAATTGCAAACTGTAGGTACGATACTTTTCGCTTTCATGAAATTGTTCGTTTAAAGGAAGTCTCTACTAAGCAAAAATCCAGTTTAGGCGGAAAGCGTCGTCCATGATTAGCCTGTGCGGACTGCACAGATTAATCTGGGACGACACTTTACGCACTTGTATTAAGCCAAGTTTTTCCAGAACGAGGCCAAAATAGTCCCAACTTTCGTGAAGCTAATAAGTTAGTTAGGTCAGATTGCTATGATACTGATCTTACATGATGAGCCTCACGCGCGGAAAGATCTTTATTATCTTCGAAATACACACAAACGTTATTGGCGCGTGTATAAAAGCAAACCGAATGCAGTTAATTCTATAATGGGTACTTAAAAAAAAATCACACCAGTTTGTGTTTTAATAGGCTTATTACATACAAAAATATTCCCAGTGATCTGTGGGTTAATAGGCCGATAACAAATATAGGCATATAAGATAAACACAATTCACTCAAGTATACGGTGTGTTAGGCATTTATTTAATGATAAAAAATTAAATAGTTAAAATTATTGGGTTAATTATTCCGAATTGTTTTCTTACTACCCTAACTAGGAATTGCTTTTCATTTTCCACTTTGATTTGATTAAAAAATGTTAATAATACCTATGTCTTGTGAACATTCCTCATAGTAAACATAAAAAAGAAGTTAAATAGCAGAAAAGGTGAAATGTACCGTTTCTGCACAATGTGAATTATATATAGGAATCAATACTTGTTTAACCCATGTATGCCTAGCGTCTAGAAAAAAGGCCTTGGCAAACAGCGTAGACCCAGATGAGACGCCGCATGATGCGGCGTCTCATCAGGGTCTGCGCTGTTTGCTTATAGGAATTTCTGTAAGAAATATTCTAAATATAGAAATAAATATACAAGACATCCCTAATTTTGGAAATAAATTGATCCAATTTAAAAGGATGGGAGAGTCCACTAGGCAAAAATGGGTAATATTCTTTACCTCTTTAATCTACATGACTTTGGGTCTCCATCGCTCGCATTGGGTCAAGGTGACTTTCAGACAATATATTGAAGGGAATGAGTTAAAACCTAGGGCGTTAGAGCTGACCTTGGTACAGACATCATTGCATAGTTGTATAGTATTTTTAATCCTATATTGACTGAGCGTTAAAATTGCTGCCTTCGCATTTTCTGGCTTTCTTTCCAATCCATTAAAGTTAATATTTGGGTATGAACTGAGAAGATAACGATTAATACCGTTCATTTATTCTGTTCCGCTTTTACGGAATTTTTCGTTTAAATGGAAGTCTTTCCTTAACGAAAATCCAGTCTGGACAGAATGTGTCTCCCTAATCTGGAACGACACTTTACGCACATACGTTAAGTCCTGTTTTCCCATACCGAGGCTCATCAGTTGGTAGTGCCTAAGCATACCCCTCTGAATTACATTTAAAATCAAAGGAACATTGTGTCGTGTTCTGAGAAAACCGGGCATAATGCATGTGCGCAAAGTGTCGTCCCAGATTAGCCTGTGCAGTCCGCACAGTCTGATCAGGGACGACACTTTCCGCTTTAAGGACATTTTTCGTTTAAATGAAGTCTTAGCAAAAATCCAATTTAGGCGGAAAGTGTCGTCCCTGATTAGCCTGTGCGGAATGCACAGGCTAATCTGGGACGACACCCTACGCACAAGCATTATGCCTAGTTTTCTCAGAACGCGACACCATTTATTGTCATAAAACATGCGTTGAAATGTAGATTTGTGTACCCAATGACTTCGCAACAATAAGAAAAAGTACGGGTATAAACCATATTAAAACAAACAAATACGCAAACAATATCCGGAAATTAAAAGCATAAAACTAAAAGAAATGCAAGCGCTGATTATATTGTTTTAATTTCTCACTTTTCTGAGAAAAATATTTCATGGTTCAACCCTAAAAGCAAATAAAAATCAGCTATATAACTTATAACTTAAAGAAAATCACCCCGGTCTGCGATGTAATACTAGGCATATAACATATACACTATTCATTTCAGTCTAAGCTAAAATAGGCATACAACATATACACTATTCATTTTAGTCTGCGCTAAAATATGCATATAACATATACACTATTCACTTAAGTCTGCGCTAAAATAGGCATATAACACATACACTATTCACTTAAGTCTGCGCTAAAATATGCATACAACATATACACTATTCACTTAAGTCTGCGCTAAAATAGGCATACAACATATACACTTTTCACTTAAGTCTGCGCTAAAATAGGCATATAACATATACACTATTCACTTAAGTCTGCGCTAAAATATGCATACAACATATACACTATTCACTTAAGTCTGCGCGAAAATAGGCATATAACATATACACTATTCATTTCAATCTAAGCTAAAATAGGCATATTACATATACACTATTCATTTAGTCTGCGCTAAAATAGGCATATAACATATACACTATTAATTTCAGTCTAAGCTAAAATATGCATATAACATATACACTATTCATTTTAGTCTAAGCTAAAATATGCATATAACATATACACTATTCACTTTAGTCTGCGCTAAAATAGGCATATAACATATACACTATTCACTTTAGTCTGCGCTAAAATAGGCATATAACATATACACTATGCATTTTAGTCTAAGCTAAAATAGGCATATAACATATACACTATTCACTTTAGTCTGCGCTAAAATATGCATATAACATATACACTATTCACTTTAGTCTGCGCTAAAGTAGGCATTTAACATATACACTATGAATTTTAGTCTGCGCGAAAATAGGCATATAACATATACACTATTCATTTTAGTCTGCGCTAAAATAGGCATACAACATATACACTATTCACTTTAGTCTGCGCTAAAATAGGCATATAACATATACACTATTCACTTTAGTCTTCGCTAAAATAGGCATATAACATATACACTATTCACTTTAGTCTGCGCTAACATTCACTTTGAAATCTGTGGTATAGTAAGCAAATAACGTAAACAATCACTTATGTTTGTGGTATAATATGCATACAGCATATACAATATTTACTTGAGTCTTTTGTGTAATAAGCATACAACATATATAACATTCACTTAATTCTTCTATATAATAATCATACAACTTATATAATATTCACTTAATTCTTCTATATTATAATCATACAACATATATAATATTCACTTAATTCTTTCTATATTATAATCATACAACATATATAATATTCACTTAATTCTTCTATATAATAATCATACAACATATATAATATTCACTTAATTCTTCTATATTATAATCATACAACATATATAATATTCACTTAATTCTTCTATATTTTAATCATACAGCATATACAATATTCACTTAATTCTTCTATATAATAATCATACAGCATATACAATATTCCCTTAATTCTTCTATATTATAATCATACAGCATATACAATATTCCCTTAATTCTTCTATATAATAATCATACAGCATATACAATATTCCCTTAATTCTTCTATATTATAATCATACAGCATATACAATATTCACTTAATTCTTCTATATAATAATCATGCAGCATATACAATATTCCCTTTGGTTCGCGATATAATAAGCAAACAACATATACCATTTTGCATGTAATGTGTGATATAATGAGCAAGCAACATATAACATTTTCACTTGAGTCTGCGGTACCAAGCTGGATGCCTTTAACTTCACCGTCACCAACAATTATCCCAAGGGGGAGGGAAAGTGGGAGGCCGTCATTAGGCATGGCAAGTTTACATTCCCAGAACACGCTCTGGAAAAACCGGTCGTAATGCATGTGCGTAATGGGTCGTCCCAAATTAGCCTATGCAGTCCGCAAAGGCAAATCAGGGACGAAACTTTCCTTTTATTAAGTTTTAAAGATAGTCTCTTCTTAACGAAATCCTGTTTAGGCGGAAAGTGTCGTCCCACATGTCGTCCCACATGTCGTCCCACATGCATCAAGCCCGATTTCCCAGATCGAGGCTCATATGAAGATTGATCTTGGAATCTAATGTTTTTGGGGATTCATTTTTGAAGCGACTTGTTCAGATATTTGAGATTTTTGGAAAATGACTTTAAATGTTTTTATTAACCTAACTAAACTTTTGTTGTTGAGTTATAAATGCCTTCATTGGGATTCGAACTGGGGACATTGGAAGCCAAATTTAACGCGCTATTACCGGGAGGATTCTAGGATTTAGATATTATCAGTTTTTGTATAAGCTTTATTGGTAATGCATGTATTTTACAAATTATTTAAGCCAAGCGTTCCAAATGCTTAATTATCGACCGACGAGTATTCATTAGCAAAACAATATTTTAAATATTTTTCTTTGTCGTATTTAAAAAAAAACAGTGTTTAGATAAAAAAAAATAGTATGACACTTTTTTTTTAATTAATGTAGAATACGCGTAATGTTCATAACATGGTATCAAACTTTGCTTATGATATAGACAACATACACATTCTATCAAACTCATATACACATTTTCAGGAAGTTTGACCATCAATTAATTGACTTCTGGCCTTTTACATATAGATAGCCCTCGAAGCATTTTATTTGCACTTGCAAAGTTGGGGTAGGGTTATAAAAATGCAAATAAAAGTACTTTTTAGTCATATGTATTGCCTGAAATGTATGTAGTACTATTATATATACATATATAGATAAAACATTGTCCATAAAACTAAAGTTTCATGAAAGAAAATCACACCTTTTTAGAAAAATGATGGTACATAGGCTTTCAAAATCTTACTTTTTTTGCTTGGAAGTCTAATTATTTAGAAAATTGTGTAATCAATTTTTTCAATAAAAGTGTGTTGGGGCACTAAAATTTCACTCACAGTATTAATATTGCATATATGCTTAACAAATTGTAGAAATTACATGGTAAGTTTCCGGGTGTATTTTCAAAAAAAGGGAGGTAACTTTGGCAATGTACAGAAATGAAAAATAAAAAAATGAAGCACAAACGTGTCTATTTTATGTATATACTTTCTATACGGTCAAAATAATAGACCTAAATCCATTCAATAGGCCTGTTTACTTTAAGGATATTGTTAACAACAAAATACTCTATGAAGAGCTGTAGAATATTCTTATTCTAAAGTAAACAAAGACCATAACTCTGTAACGAAAATCGACGAAAATAGCCAAAACAACCACTTATCACTGTTTTTATTAAAACAACTATGTTTTATGTCATGTAATGTTTTAGAAAAAAGGTTTTGTTATGCTTTTCATAAAAGTAGTGGGTAGTTGTATTTATTAGAACGATAGATTACCGGTTACCGTTTTTTCATTCTTATTAGTATAGTTGAAAAAAAATCGAGTCCTTTATCATAATATAATACACACAGAATCTGTATAATATCAACCCATGCAAAAGACATATCTGATAAATTTTTCTGAGGTCCGATAATATTTCTGAAACTGTCGGACATCGGAAACAACAATATGTAAAACTACGGTTAAATATGAACTCGAAACTATCAATATGTAAACAAAATACGGACTGATTTATGTTTATTTTACTTAGATAGATTATTTAAGTTTAAAACGAAACGGATTTTACACACCAGTCGAACTGGATTACTGTGCTGGTGACGTAACAAACTCCATGCGCGATTCTTAGAAGCAGTCAAATATTGCACGTTGTTATTTTATTGTATTTACAATTGTTAAACATCTTTTAAAAGGTATGTTCTATTGTTTGGTTTAAGAAGAACGAGGTCCGGTAAAATTTAGTGAGGTCCGGTGAATTAAAAAGTTATCGGACCTCATGTCCGGTATGATTTTTTTTTTGTCTTTCGCATGGGTTGATAATATTATTGGGACAAACGCATACACTACTAATTTTCAGGATTACCTTGCTGGAACGGGTGTGGCAAATAAGGACACAAACTCCAAATGGCTGATAAGCAACGTGGGCTACGAAGCAAAAGATTTTCTTGTGTTCACGTTCCAGTTTATTTACAACGTTTGGTTGGGGAAAACATTTCCGAAAGGAGATTGCGCTCTGTTTACGTCCCTTGCGGAGGCACAGGCTGAGGCTAACAGAAATCCTGAGTACCCACAGAGCACCCCTGCTGGTAAGTAAAACAGGTTCAGACACCGATAAAATGTCTGACAGTCATTATAGACCTGACCAAAAGTACAATGTCTCAGTTGTTTGTCTAGTTTTTAATGGAATAAAGTATGTTTCTACATAGTCAAGATACTGTCTAAAACGTTTTGCAGCCATGTAGGTTTCGAAATAGATTTGTACATAAATCAGTTCCTCCATAGTTTTATATGGATCAGTGTCAGTTACTCTACAGTTTTGTATTGAGCGATGTCAGCTTCTACATAGTTGTGTATTGGGCAATATCAGTTTCTATATAGTTTTGTATGTAGCAAGTTCAGTTCCTATGTAGTTTTGTATGGAGCAGCGTCAGTTCATATATTGTTTCGTATGGAGCAATGTCAGTTTTTCTGTAGTTTTATATGGAGCAGTGTCAGTTCCTATACAGTTTTGTGTGGAGCAGTGTCAGTACCTATATAGTGTTTTTGAAGCAATGTCAGTTCCTCTGTAGTTTTATATGGAGCAGTTTCAGTTCCTATATAGTTTTGTGTGGAGCAGTGTCAGTACCTATACAGTTTTATATGAAGCAGTGTCAGTCCCTATATAGTTTTATATGTAGCAGTGTCAGTCCCCTTATAGTTTTATCTTTAGCAGTGTCAGTTCCTATATAGTTTTGTATGGATCAGTGTCGGTTCCTATATAGTTTTATATGTAGCAGTTTCAGTTCCTCTATATTTTGTATTGAGTAATGTCAGTTCATTTATGGTTTTGTGTGAAGCAGTGTCAGTTCCTATACAGTTTTGTGTGGAGCTGTGTCAGTTCCTATAAAGTTTTGTATGGAGAAGAGTCAGTTCCTAAGTAGTTTTATATGGAGCAGTGTCAGTTTCTATATATTTTTATATGGAGCATTGTCAGTATCTATATAGTTTTGTTTGGAGCAGTGGCAGTACCTTTTTAGTTGTATATGTAGTAGTGTCAGTTCCAATATAGTTTTATATGGAGCAGTGTCAGTTCCTATAAAGTTTTATATTGAGCAATGTCAGGTCCTATATAGTTTTATATGGAGCAGTGTCAGTACCTTTATAGTTGTGTATGGAGCAGTGTCAGTTCCTATGTATTTTTATATGGAGCAGTGTTTGTTCCTATATAGTTTTGTGTGGATCAGTGTCAGTTTCTATATAGTTTTATATGGAGCAGTGTCAGTTCCTTTATAGTTTTGTGTGGATCAGTGTCAGTTTCTATATAGTTTTGTATGGAGCAGTGTTTGTTCCTTTCTAGTTTTGTGTGGATCAGTGTCAGTTTCTATATAGTTTTATATGGAGCAGTGTCAGTTCCTATATAGTTTTATATGGAGCAATGTCAGTCCTTATATAGTTTGTATGCAGACATATATGTCCTTATATAGTTTTCTATGGAGCCATGTCGGTCCATACATAACATGCAAGTCACGATATAGTTTTTCTGCGAGCCAAAGTCAGTCATTATATATTTTCCTACCGTGCCAAGTCACTTCCTATAACGATTTCTATGGAGACATGTCAGTGCCTATATTGTTTTGTATGGAACAAAGTTAGTCTTAATATAATTTTTGTCGAGTCATTTCGGTCCCTTTATAGTCTTATGCTAGTCCATGTCATTCCCCACATAGTTTTTTCTTGAGTCAGATCTATTCTGTGTTGTTCAATGGTGTTTGTTCCTGAAAATAATGCATATATAAAATTTATATTATTAAGCGTATTATTTTTTATATTGCACATATCTAACAATTTGCAAGATAAGTGCGATTATATTATTAGCTTGCTGATAGACGTGAATAAGAAAACACTTTTTTTGTTTCAGATCCACATTTAGCTCCTGGACTAATATCGACGATTACAAGTTCTTATAAAGCAAGCACAGCTACGTTTGAACTAACGGGTAGTTGTGACTATTCCTTTATCGGATATAAATATGGCGAGCGCGAAGCATATTCCTTCATTTCATTCGGATCTTCTATCTATCTTAGCACATATAGTGTAAGTATTTTTTCTTTTTTAACTAAGGGAAAATCCGCTTAACATGGTTCATAATGTTTGTTCCGTTTGAAACCTATCGCAAATAACACTTAACTGGTACGTTTTGTTGTTTCTGTATGTAATACACTTAACGATAACACTTATCTCGAGTGAGAATTATTTGTTGCATACAAAACTTAATTAAAATTATTTCGCATTCAATCATAAACAATTGCAAAACAATATTGTTTTCGTCATAATAATTAGAAGCATATTGTTCAATATTCAAGGAGCAGTAGAGTTGCAACACACACACGAAAAACACGCGTATATACTTTTAGCTGTTCGATTATATTCCTTCCATTGACCGTCTTTCGGTACGAAAGCTTTATTTGCGTATTAATGCTTTTCCAATCTTTGTCACGTTTACGATGATTTTTTAGGACTATCAAGGACGAGACGTGGTACAGTCCGACCCAGTTGCCGGATACGTCATAGCTAGAATGCTATACGGGGTTGAGATGGCGTCGCGTATAGATTTCGCGGTCGAAACTTTCGCACGCACTGGTGCCAGCGACACAAGATGCGATCTCTATATTGGAATATCAGCTGCTGCATCCGCGGCCGCCGCGCGATTTCCAACAATGTCTTCAACTGGTTCTACACCAACAGCTACTCTAACAACCTCAGTCGCTGCTCCAACAACCTCAGTCGCTGCTGCAACAATCTCAGTCGCTGCTCCAACAACTTCAGTCGCTGCTCCAACAACCTCAGTCGCTGCTCCAACCTCCACAACGATGCCTGCATATACATTGTCCGTCTCACGTAGAAGTAAGTTTAAATTGCATAAACCCTTCATACAACTCCATATAACTTTCTACGTGGCCGAGTAGTTAACTCTTTCATCATTAAACCCCTTAGTATCAGTAAAAGTGGTATGATGAACATGTTATCAATCTGAAAACGTATGTGCAAGTTCTGGAACTACTTTTTTCAGATGCTATGTATGAGGTACAAGAAGCACGTGACAAAATTGTGCAAGGCGCATTCTACTGGGACTTAACCACCTTTTCATTGCTTTCCTGCTTTCGACAATGCTTAGGACACGTCAACTGTATTGCGTTTGGATGGCAGCCAATGGAAAAGCAGTGCAAGGGGTTTCGCAACATCACTGATTTTATCTCCCCTGCGTCGCCAATGAAGTCACAGCTGTATATGTTGAAGGACTGAAGTCACAGCTGTATATGTTGAAGGATTGAAGTCACAGCTGTATATGTTGAAGGACTGAAGTCACAGCTGTATATGTTGAAGGACGAATGATGGCCTCGATATGAATTTTCGAGAAACTTTTGTATTTCTGGTTTTCTTTCAGGATTTATACATAACGACTTGTAATAACAAAACTGAAAATAGCCTTCATAAGACACGTACTAGTTGTGATTTTTTTAAACTTTGCTTTTAAAGATTGTTATATTCTAAAGAGACGTTCATATGGCATATATGTATTCAAGTAAGTTGGCTTTGGTAGGGCCTGATTATGACAAAAGTTAACATCCTTAAGTAGTACATTATTCACACAATTGTATTTGCCTTAAAGAGTTGTCCTACTGTTATGCTTTCATATCTAAAGCAGTGTGTAATTAAACTGATATATAATCAAATTATTTTTCAATGTTATTGCTTTTTTAATCGCGATTCAATGTGGTTAATATAACATGTAATTTATAGTTGTGTATTTTTATATTTTAGTTCTAGGTTAAGTGAAAGTATCAGCTTGTAATCAGCCGGTTTAAACTCCGAATGCTTTTGACTGAACGTTACAAATCTTGGATCAAAGTTTAAAAAAGTTTTATATGTAATGTTAATGTTGTTCGTATTGTCCTTTATTATATAGGAATTGGTCATGTGCCTTAAATAAAATACCAATTAATGAGAATTGTTTTCCCGATACTGTGTCGAGAGTTTCATATTCGTTTATAAAGCATTTACACTTAGGGCCGAAAATATATATTCTTATGAGATAATATCTTTTTTCTAACTGCATTATTTTTTTCTTAATCAATAACGGATTTTAAACATTCACTTAAATTTGTTACCAAATTAAGAGCCTTCGATAACATATTACGTTCTCACAAAAATCATATATTTGTAAAAAAATAAATAAATGTGTTGTTATTTTGACGCATGTGTATTTATGATTGCTTTATTGTTTTTGACGATGAGTTGTATATGCTTAAGTCGCAAATCTGTTCTTTTCTGTTCTGTTTATATATTCATCGTATAAATTCGGATGTTTATCCACACGTGATATGGATATGCCCTGCATATAGGGCCACTAAAGTATCTAACATTTGATTATATTATGAATTTAACTTAACTTACCTGTTGCTGTACAACTCATGTATTGAATATTTAAGCAGCCATGATTTACTTTGCATGTGAACTGATATCATTCGTTTTTCTACTGCAAAATATTATACCACTGGTAAGTTCTATGTGTACTTCATTCTTAATCCGAATACTTGTGTGTGTTTTGTGAACTCGACAACATACAGTTACAATTTATCGAGGTTCATACATTTAAAATCAAGGCGGTTACACAAATATGGCACATTAAACAAAAGTTATCAAACACGTGTTTATCCATAGGCGGATCCAAGGGGGGCGAACGCGGCGTACGCCCCCCCCCTAAAATCGCCAAAGTAAAGTCAATTTATTCGATGTTTCACACTTAACTAGATCTAAATCACCTATTTTAACTCATTTTTCTTCTTTTTCGTACACAACATTTCTCGAGAAGTGGATGACATGCTCGAGTAGTGAATTTAAAGTCTTCAAAATCACTAAAATCGTGGAGCTTACACGGGGGCTTCGCCTCCCTGGACCCCCTAGCAGGGCTTTGCCCTGCACCCACCAGGGGCTCTAGCTGCCCCATGGACCCCCAGCAAATCTTTCAATATCCCCCCTTACCAGAAATCCTGGAACCGCCCCTGTTATCCATAATAATCATATTTTATTTTATATCTGCATGGACAAACATTTGAATAACAAGTAGTAAATTACCTTATGACATATGTAGGCATGTGTGCTAGTTGGTGTCTTTCACTGTTTAGACATGTATCATACCCTTACCGCATGTGTCAGCCAAGACGGGTTTAAGGTCCTTCAACACTGTGCTCCTTGTCTAACGCACGACAGGGTGTACATTTTCAGAGTAGTACATTACGCACATTTACATGATACACCAAGTCCTTTGCAACTGTTTCTTTTTTTCATTTTATTCTTAACAATTAAAACTTAAAAAAAATATATGTTCAATCAATTTACTGTGGTGATGTAAAACCAAAGATGAAAACTTTGGAATGAAATAGTAGATGGATAATAGGTAATTTGCTGAAAATTTAAGTTCGTGTATATTTCTTATGGAAATATAAGAACAAAATATCAATTTAATGTGTTGTTCGTGTTACTTAAAAACTCGCTGACATTTATTCGTGTTTACTGAACATGTAAATGTTTACTTTGATAATATGCCAATGATTTACAACGTTTTTGTCCATTTGTTGGTGATAGACTGGTTCATATAAAATTACAAATATACGTTTTTGTTTCTAGACTTTTGCAATAGTTGGACAGTATCAGTTTGACGGTTATCAAGCTGTATTGCCGTCTTGCTAACATAAAAATACGATCCCGTAATAATATATATGTGGAGGTATGTAACCTACACCTGATATGCAGGTACTGCTTCAAATGACACAAGCAAAGTAACTGTAAAGAAAACGAACAAAGAGTGTTATTTAACATTACTACTACCTGCGAGGAAACAGCTCTATACACATATCAATCAGAAAAACTGTTGAGCTTTATCAAGGTATGGATCATATTCGCTAAATTTACTATCTAGGTTGTGGTCATGATCCCTGCATTGGAACGTATTCACTAAAATAGCTTCATTAACTATAGAAATAAAAAAAGATTTTGAAAATCATTGCATAGTCGTATAAACGCAGAAAATACTACGTGTATCATAAACAAGTGACGAACAAAAATGTTCAACCAACCTATCTTCCCTTCCTGCTCTATTCTTTGGCGATCTTAATGACATTATATTTTGGGCCTTTAATTTAAAAAATACATATCGCTTGATACAGTCTAGTTGTTCCAAATAAATCTATCATTACAGATTGTTTTCTTGAAGATTTAGTGAAATCACATGTTTTATAGTATTACTCCAATGTGGAAAATTGTCTGCACTTACAAACTGCCTGTTGGATTATAAACCGAGGAAAATAATTAAAACAACTTATTCTAACGTACATATTTAAATGGTTACGAATTCTTTGAGACTTTGTAATATCGAATTCTGGTTGTAATGATACGCAAGTGTTATAATCAAACGTACTGCTTTGCAAACAGCGAGCACGAAATGTTTTATAGAACAAACACGAAATATCGTAATTATTCAGTTTATCCTAATGAGCATAATGCCAATTGACTAAGAGACATGTATTATTTTTAAAACTCTGACTAAGAAAGCATGTTTTCACCTTCACTATCAATTGATCCATGAAACATATCTATAGGTTGTTCATTTTGAACGGATTTTCAATGCGGTAATGCAATTCACATACGTATTATCATCAATCTCTGATACGCTAGCAGATGTATCTGTCAATCACCGCAGGTGGTCTGATTCGCAATGTTGTCTGTGCTTTTATACTGCAAACTTTTTTGTCACAGATAAGTTGTATTTGTACTTTATTCTAAGACGTTCGTATATTTGTTGTATTTAACTTGACAACATACAGTTACAATCTATCGAATGCCATACATGTAAAGTGGATTGTTAAGACAAATAAGGCACATTAAAAAAAAGTGGCATCAAACACGTGTTTATCCATAATAATCATGCTTTTATTATATTTCTGTATAGAAAAACATTTAATGAATAAGTAGTCAATAACCTTATGACAAATGCCGGCATGTATGATAGTTGGTGTCTTTTAATTCTTAGACTTGTATCATACCTTTGCCGCATATGGCAGCCAAGACAGTTTTAAGGCCCCTCTACACTGTGCTCCTTGTCTTACGCACGACAGGGTGTACATTTTCAGAGTAGTACATTACGCACGTTTACATGATACACCAAGTTGTAACTATTCTTAACAATAAAAACTAAAAAAAAAGACAATTACTTATTATGTTCAAATTTACTGTGGTGATGATAAACCATAGATGAAAACTATGGAATGAAATAGTAGATGAATAATATGTAATTTGCTGAAAATTATAGTTCGTGTGAGTGTTGTGTTCTACTTGTTTGGGTTGTTGTTTTAATACAGAAATTGCATGACAATAAATAAGCTTAAACGCCTGTAATGATGATAAAATTTATTAAATTAATTCATTTAATTTATTTTAACATTTAATTGTTTCCTGTAATAATATGCGATGTTTCATAACGCTTTTGGCCATTATTTGTTGATAAAATGGTTCATATAAAATGACAAATATACGTTATTTTTTCTTGACTTTTGCAGTTATTGGACAGTATCAGTTTGACGGTTATTCACCTTTATTTCCATCTTGTTAACATTTGAAAACGAGCGAGTAATAATATATATGTGGTGGTGTGTAACCTACGCCTGATATGTCGGTACCACTACAAATGACACAAGCAAATAGTACGTAAGTCACAAATGTCCTTATCGTTACCTAACACTTTTGCAAATCTCTGATTAATTACCTTCGTCTTTTTACTTTGCCATAAGCTGATGCATGTCGCGGTTCATACATTTCACGTAAATCATGTTAACGCATTACAAAGCAAATATTTTGCAAATTGATGAATTACATTTGACTGTCTACGTTGCCATAAGCTGTTGCGTGTCGTGGTATATTTATTTAACATGAATCATGTAAACGCATTATACAGAAATGTCCAATAATGTGTCATTGTATAGTCGTAGTGACTGACACTTGTAGTTTTCTAAACGTTGCCAGTTATCTTCGAAGGATACAGAAATTTGGCGGGTATGATCCGACTTGGATTGCCAAAAATATTTGTAAAACATTAACAAAAACACAACTACATATAGTTACTGTAAATACAAAGAACACAGTGTATTATAAGCATTGTTATAAGCTTTGTGGAAATAGGTCAATAAGAAGACTATCAGCGAAACTGTTGGATGCTCCCCGATGATGAGCTTCATCCATCAATGTATGGATGTATTGTGTGAAAACGAATTATTATTCAAGGGGCAATAACTCCATAAAAATATAAAGGAAAGTACATTTTATATCAATTTTCATCGAATTCGATCATTAATTCCTTAGAGTTCGCATGTAAAACGAGCATTATATTACATAATGACATATTCATAATTAAAGGGCAATAACGCCCTGAACAATGGAACCGGAACGATCTGACAACAATGCGCATGTCCTTTATGGATGCCGCATATCAAGTTAAATCATATTCATATCATAAGTGTCTGAGATCGTGGGCCGACGCGTTATGGGATTAATAATAATCAAGGGGAAATAACTCCTTGAACAATAATGCGACCGATACAACCGGAAAAGTATATGCATGTGCTTCTGGCATGCCTAGCTAATATTAATTACCCGTGCGAAGTGCAACATCAACTAATTGACTGAACTAACGAAATTGTTGGAAGAAGTTTTTATATTTCTTATGGCTAGCTGATATTTATTGCCCGTGAGAGGTACAAGACATACTGATAAGATGAAATAATACTGTTTGTGGTGGTGATGTCTTATATTTGGCTTGAGCAGCTGATACTAATTGCCCGTGAGAAGTGCAAGACCAACTGATTGACTGTTATAATGATTTTGGTGGTGGTAATGTCTTATGTTTGGCACAAAAAGCTGATACTAATTGCCCTTGAGAAGTGCAAGACCTACTGATTGACTGTAATAATGATTTTTGTGTTGGTAATGTCTTATGTTTGGCACAAAAAGCTGATACTAATTGCCCTTGAGAAGTGCAAGACCTACTAATTGACTGTAATAATGATTTTTGTGTTGGTTATGTATTTTATTTGGCATGAACAGTTGATACTATTTTCCAATGAGAAGTGCTAGACCTACTGATTGACTGAACAAATCGTGCTGGTGATGATGCTGTCTTATCTCATTGCTTGATGAAAATAATGCCTCGTGAGAAGTGCATGACCAATAGACTAACTGAAAAAGTGATGTTGTTGGTGGTGGTGTTTTATATGTGGCATTATCAGCTGATACGTATTGCCCGTGAGAACAGCAGCACCAACCAATTATCTGAAATAATAAAATTGGTTATGGAGTTGTCTTAAAGCCCCATTAAGACTCAAAATCATCGAATATGTCGTACAGTATTTCTTTAAATAAAGTTAACGCACAAAAAATCAGTGTTCTTTATAGCAATAGCCAACGTGTCTTCGCTAGATGTGATCTGGTAACATATATTTAAGAAGATACAAAACGCTCTTTTTTATTTGTTAAGTGACAATATTTTCAACACATGTTCATGTACCATTTAAGTGTTCGTGTGTGTGTGTGTCGTATGAAAAGATATCGTTGCGAGAAATAAACATGGAATATAGTGTGTCACACAAAAAAAGCATTTGTATCTCGTTAAATCTATGTTACCAGACCACATCTGGCGTTGACATTTTGGCAATTGCTATAAGGAACATTGTTTTTTATATGGGTTAACTTAATTTTACGAACATTTTTACTAAATATTCGTGTATTTTTAGATACAAACTTGGTAGAGTATCACCATACAATTTTACGCACCAACTATTAAAGTCCTGACAATTTCGTGTTCATACAAGAAGTGGTTAAAAATGATTTACTACATAAGTCTATAAAAAAAAATAATGTGAACCCTTGGGCATGGCCAGTTTTAACCCTTTGGGTGTTCTTTGAAAAAACTTGGATTTTTTGTTCATATACTTTTAGATACTGTGACCTATATATGCATTTGAACAGAACTATTTGAGCAACTTTGAAAGAGGGTCACACAAGGATCTTTCGTTGGATGTTTTGTTAAAATAGTTCAAGGGGTTAAGATGGCAAAGTCGTTATAACAAAAAGTTAAGTGACGGACGACGGACAACACGGCCTCCTAAAAGCTCCCAAGTACACCATGTGCTCAAATTAGCTACAAAGATACACAAACAAATTAAACTATAAATGCATATTCTAAAAACTGCCAAATGCCCTTGTAAAACGTGTTTTAATGTATCGTTATGACTTTTGTAGAGGAAAACCCAAACAACATTAAAGTGATTTTTTTTAAACCTGATCAACAACTCCCACGTTTCTTTTTGGGTAAACAAAGTTCCATTTTTTGATGACAGTAAAGCAAGAGGCAAGAGGGTCATGATTGCCCTTGAGCTCTGATTTTAGTTCAAAGACACCAATTGTTGAAGATATGATCTGATAAAAAGTACGAACTAAGTAGGGGAAACATAGGAAATACGTACATGAACAAGAAACGTTCCCGCTCATTTCACTTAAAAAACACTTTGCGTGTGTCATACACAAAATGTTGATGGCCAAATATGACTTTACACTTCTGAGTTAGACCTTGACCTTTGAGACTGGTTATCCAAGCTACACTCAGGCTCTTTATGGTAGTCATTTGTGGTAAAGGCTGCTTTTAAATTGAAGGCTTAATGAAAACGGTACAGCCTGAACAAGCTGCTTAATAGCAAAATTTGACATTTGACCTCTTAGTGTGACCCTGACCTTTGATAAAGGGAGACATATTTTACACATAAAATGTTTTATCCTCATTGTTTTCATTAGTGGTAAGTTATCTCAAAAAAGAAAGATTAATGACAAAGTAATTATTTTCCAAATAAGCTGTGTGAAGTAGGGATACGAGTGTAAGCAGCGACACCTCGTCTTAAGATGAATTGCATTTTTGATGAGTTATTTTTTAATGCATCAACATATGGCAAAGAAATGGTCGACACAATATGTCATTTTTACCTCTAAGTGTTCCCTTGACTGTTGAGGTATGCAGGCGGTTGTAACATACGAACTTACATCTCCTATTGATTGTCATATATGGTATTTTATCTTAACATAACCTGGCGAATGACAACGTTACACTCCAAACTAGCTTTTTTACGACCAAATTTGATCTTTGAACTCTTAAGTGTGAACTTGACTTTTGAGGTAGGGGGGAAAACATGACTTGCTGTCTAATGATGGGTTACATTTGTGCCAAGTGATTTCCAACTACATCAACTAACGGTTATATAATTGTGTAGGCAGGCGCTTTGAAGCTGTTTTAAGGTAAATTTTGATTTTGACCTCAACATGTGACCTCCACCTTTGATGTATAGAGATTGTTGTTAAATATGATACATCGTCTTATGATGTGTCACTTATAAGCCAAATGATTTCAAAGTTATCGCTAAACAGGAATGTTTTATGTTCAAATTTTACCTTAAGCCACTATGTATGACCTTGACCTTAGACGTAGGGAGACGGTTGCAACATGCTACACGTCGTCTTATGATGTAGACATAATGGTTATTTCAAAATCAATCAATATGTGGCAAGGTTATGGCTGATGAGAGATATCGCAAAGACTTACAGACGGACGGACGTTAAACGGACAGTGCGACTGTAATGTTTCCAATTTTTCGTAAGAGAAATAAAATTAATTAAACCTTAAATAACAATAAGACACAAATCATTCACACAAGTGAACACAACTATCCTGAAAAATAATGCAGTTAGAGGGAAGTAACTTTCGCCAATCTTATATTCAATATTAATCAGTGTTGTCTCAAATGTTACATAAGTTTAATTTATTTCAATGGCGGTAACAAATTTGTTTTCTTATAATTGACATTGTAACGCAGTTTTTGAATGTAGGTGAACCATGTTGGAACTCAGCCAATATATTATCCATTTTAACATTCGGGCTAAGTTTCAGCGATGTTTAGTCATAAACATAGTGTTAACAAAGATAAACATAGTGTTAACAAAGATTTTTTTTAACATTTGACCTGGTGACCTTGTAATTGGACGCGCATGACCCATTTAAACTTGGCCTAGATATTGTCCAGACAAACCAAGATTTATCAAGATTATATACAAAATGTAGCCTTTAGAGTGGTTACGTGCTAAACGTTTATGACGCAACACACACACTGCACACCACAGGACGACAATGGTCGGAATCGTTGTTACATTGATTAAAACATCGCTGGTGTCCGCCTAGCGGGAGGTCATGGGTTCAATCCCCGCTGTGAGATTAAATCTCACAAAAGACACCAAGAACTGGTTCTACCCAGGAAACGGACTCGAGTGTGGTTTATAAGCTTTCTATGCAATGGAGCTAAAAAAAAACACATTTTTTTTAATCGTTAATAATTAATTATATATGCTTCAGCAAACTTCTAATAGAGGGGTATTTATGTTAAATGGTGCGAAAACGTTTACAGCTTACTTAAAAATCTACTTGCCCTACAGGACGTCATACTTTTGAAATTGACATGCCCAAAATGCAATCTACTTTCCCCGGTTACACGGGCAACCACTAATTTCTATCCCTGCATAACATCAGATTCAAACTAACAATCTTTTTTATTAGTATTATCAGTTAGTTGGGAAATTTTATCCATATTGGACTGAGTTAAGTTATACTTTTTCACAATTCCTTGAGGAGACATTTACTCAATAAACAACACAAACAGCAACACATCAAACAGCATAAGATTTTAATATATCCATTTGTTTGTGTGCAGGATTTAATAATAAATACAATAAAAGGCATGATATACTTATGAGCTCATTATCTTCATATTTTATTGATGATAAAACAAATGCTGATTTAAAACCGTTAAATATGTGTTACGTCCTCTTCTGCATTGGATGGATCGTCCAAGATAAACAACCCGTCGAACGTATTATCCTTTCAATATTGGGTTGTCGGCCTTTGTCTATGATTATATTTAACTGAATGTGTTTGTATACTTATCAATTGAATAATTATGTAATATTCATAAATTTTATAAAATAATAAACATTATATAATAAAATATAATACATAAATATTATTAAGTGCTTATTTTAGCACTTAGCTTAGAATACACTTGGTTGTTTTAATTATATGGTTATGTTGCACAATCCGTTGTATAGATATACATTTTAACAGTCAGTACAATAATCTGAAAGTCCCGTGGTGAACTGCGGTAAATAAAATATAAGAGGAAATAATCAAAGCGCGTGTAGTATATTTGAATAGCAACAATCTGACTGGAATTTGCCGTAAAAAGCGTAACACCTCAACGTCGTTTTAATCGGTAAATGTTACATTTTACATTATATATGCATATAATATGCTGGATGTATTGCTTATGCTCTAGAATCTGCTATATTGCATCAGATAATTTATATCAATATAATAAACCAGCCCCAATAAATATTAGATGATATATTGTTCAAGTTATACAGTTGTTATCGATTTAAAGTTCAAATTAAAACAAAGTGGAACTCTAGTTATTTTAGCAGAAAAAACATTATCGAATTTATTTTATTTTCTCAAATAACTTGTCAATATAAAAAAAAAGAGTTATGTATTACATTGGAGTTAATTGGATAAATCAAACTTGAAAATAATGTACAGTACAATTTTTTTTTATTTTTTTTTTCTAAAATAAATTGCAGCTGCTACCATACTTGAATTGGAAAGAATGACACTTAGCTTGTTGTCATCAGTAAACAAATGAAATCCTGCGTTCACCGTATAAGCTTATTTAGTAATATTTGAATCGGAATAAAATATGCTTTTCAATTTCAACTCCACTCCACATATTGGGAATATTAAAATGCATAGCTCCAATATGTAATATTGTCCAGTTTTAAGTCTTATGCTCGCAACGCCTCGTCGAAACTTTGCAAAGGCAGATGTATGTTTATAAGAAATGAAAACCTTAATACATGTTCCGTTTTATTTTTAAGTTTAAAAAGTGTATATGTTCTTAGCTTATTATTGCTTACAATAGATACACAATATAAAAGTTCAATGATCGAGTCGTCAGTGTGAAGACTTAATCATGATCCTATTGGGGAGGCGGAAAACTACAACGGGCGAGGCATGGTATGGTATTGCGCAAGGGGGGGGGTTAGAGGGTTATGGTTAGGGTTAGGGTTAGTGTTAGGGGTCGGGTTAGGGTTTGGGTTAGCCTAAACCCAACCCTAACCCTAACCCGACCCCTAACCCTAACCCTTACCCTAATCCTAACCCAGGGTTATTTCCCCTATACCAGGCCTCGCCCGTTGTAGTTTTCCGCCTCCCGATCCTATTGAGGTCAATGCTACAAGTGTTTGATATTAAAAAAGTTCAATTTACACGAAAATGCTGTATTCTGATTGGATGATCCTCCCTTGTGACGTGATCTGTAAACCCCGTTGAACACAATAAGTATATGTTAACTTCATAAATACTCGTCATCGTACTACTCGTTTATGAACGTGTTGTAAAATGACGCCATTGTTTTGCGCGAAATGTTAAGTCATTTACCTTTCATTAGTCGTAATTTGGAGGGGAAAAACGGCATTGTTTTGCGCGAACAATTATGCTCAGGTTTTGGGTGAAAATAAGACAAACAGTGAACAAGAGTCAACGCCCGTGGCTACAAATCAGTTTTCATATGTGCATTGTCTGGCGGCGTTAATGAACATTACATAACTTTTCCCGGCAGCTTAAATACCACTCACATGCAGCAAAATGCAATTCAATTCTTAATTGAGCGTACGGTATATGCTACATGTATTTGTGATTCATACGTGATTTATAAGCACATAGACCGGCAGTGATATATCAAAGATACTGATAAACGAAAACAAAGAAAGCTCGGGAATACAGGCTGCCAACAATGTTTAATGAAAATGAATGAAAAATATAGGAATTTTAAACCGGAAAATAAAAGAGGTGTCAACACATTTAAAAAAAAATGAAGATCGTGCCAGTTTGGTCATCATTTATATTGTGATTTCGTTCTTTGGGACATCGTTTTTTCTCTTACTGAATTATTACTGAAGCATCTGTTCCTAATAAATATGTTATTTATGGGATTGAATTTCACATACAGAATTCAATAACATTATTATATTTCAAGTTGAACTTGAACTCAGCCTTCGACATATTCAGGGTTTTCATGAAGCTTTGGATGTTTGAACTTCTTAGCTTCTGATTTTGGAAGGTTAGCCCAGAAAATTGAAAGTTTGAACTTATTTTGTGAAATTACATGTGCAATTATAAGAACTTTCACAGGATACATTAGTGTTCTACAAGAATAGCAATTATGTTTATTTTTAATTCAAAAAGCACGTTCTCTAAATGGTGTTAAAAAATACATTTTAGACGTGCTACTGACTAATGTTGGCAAAAAATATATGGAATGTAACTGAAATATGGAAAAATATAGGAAATATAGGACGCTATTTTAATATAATATGTCTTTCGAAAATATAGGAAAATTTACGAATAAAGAAAATAGTTAACAGCTTGGGAATATGGAATAGACGTGGTGACTTATTTCTTAGCTAAAAAAAGGTGCAACAAAAATCACAAATGTTTACTGTGTGCCGTTTTGGTCGTTCTGGCGGGTATATTTGTCATTCTGTCGTGTTGTCTTGTTGATGCATTGGTGACATTTTCAAAACACCAGAACTATGTGGCAGCAATCTGTAAGACACTGATGTTGAATACAAACGGATATTCGAACATCCCTACTTGTATGTTTTAGTAAAATATTATAAATGTTGCTAAAAGTAGTTTTAAATGTTTTTGCTATTTAAAAATATACTTTAAAATAGTCCATATTTAAAAACAAAATCATGTTTTCGGAACTGTTACTAAAGAATGAAAAAGAAGAAATAAGATGCAATTTTTAATGTGAATTGATGTAATGGTATATCGTACAAATGTTTATTTATATTAAATAAAGATCTTTATAAATACAGCAAAAGTATTCAAGTTCCATTCAAATAAACAGGGACGTTGCGATTCAGTACGGTGCCATAGAGGTGGCATGTACTCCATTTTTTTTCAAACTGCACTTCTCTTTTTTCTATCTCGTTCCCACGACATTCTAACTCGAGGGAACGACTTACAAAGTCGTGGGAACTGGTTAGCTATGTCGTGGGAACGACTTACTAAGTCGTAGGAACGACTTACTAACTCGAGGGAACGACTTACTAACTCGTGGGAACGACTTACTAACTCGAGGGAACGACTTACTAACTCGTGGTAACGACTCACTTACTCGAGGGATTGACTTACTTACTCATGGGAACGACTTACTAACTCGAGGGAACGACTTTCTAACTCGTGGGAACGACTTACTAACTCGTGAGAACGACTTACTAACTTGTGGGAACGACTTACTAACTCGAGGGAACGACTAACTAACTCGTGGGAACGACTTACTTACTCGAGCGAACGACCTACTAACTCGTGGGAATGGGGTTAGCTATGTCGTGGGAACGACTTACTAAGTCGTGGGAACGAGATAGTAAAAGAGGAGTGCACAACTAAATAAAAGAGGAGTGCAATGAAAAAAGAGGAGTGAACCTTTTATTTAATGCACCACTCCTTTATGTATTGCACCGCTCTTTTTTCATGGCACTCCTCTTTTATTTAGTTATGGACTCCTCTTTTTTTCTTTCACGTTCCCTTGACTTAGTATAAATGACATAACTGTGCTATCTATAAATAATAAATTGTGATTGATCAGTCCCACTGGGTACAGCGCAATTACAGGTAATTGCAAGTGACGCAAATTGCACATGATTGTTCAGGATGAAAAGACTCAAATTCGTCGTACACGCATTTGGATTGGAAACACACTGCGAAGGCTGTTTTGATGCAAATATTTTATTAGATGGTCGTTAGTATGTCGAGAAAATGCTAAATTGGCCATTATAATTATGGTTTATTATGCTTATTAGCTTCATTGATATGTGTTAAGTTAATAATATGTATTTGGAATATAAAGCATAAAATTCCGTCTCATTTTTCTAACTGCGGAATCATTTTGCAGAAGATTGTGTATGCCCCCGAAGGTGGGCATATAGTGATCGCACTGTCCGTCTCTCCGTCTGTCCTTCTGAAATTCCGTCACACTTTGCGTTCAGGTTTGGAAAAAAAAATATAACTTCTATGTTGCTTCAGATGTAACCTTTCTTATTTCGTATGCATGTGTATCTCCTGGAGCTGCACATTTTGAGTGGTGAAAGGTAAAGGTCAAGGTGATCCTTCAAGGTCAAACAGTGTTCGACACTAACGGGAGTCATGGAGTCCGAGACTCCTGGAAATGGGACTCGGACTCCTTGTTTTTGTGTCAAGGCAGTCCGTCGGACTCCTTGAAAATCATCTTTCAATTATAAACATATCCATTGATTTACTTGTTCGTATCTCGAGATCGGAATGTCCGAACTTTTGCACATCCGAAATCATATGTCACTCATCATTTTGCTTGAATACATCGACACAAAAAAAAACATTCTGAATTATTTATTTTGTTTCCCTGTCGCAGTCCTTGCGTGGAGTAAAAAGGGAACGCTAGAACTTCGAATCTACTCGATCGTGGCCGTTTTTTTTTCTCTGTATTTTTTGCTAAATTAAACTCGCTTTCGCCGAACAGTCTCTTATCACTATAAAAATCATCATTATACCCGAAATTGTTTACACAATTCATGTTTCATGAACCCAAGTAACTGAAGATAGAAAATGCGTGAATAACCACGTGTCACTATCAATCGATTAATTCAGAGGTTTATTGCAGTTTCTTGACTTTGTTATGCCTACGACACTTTTCTATCCCTACGGTGTATCCCTCCACGATAAAATTGTTGCCAGTAATTTAAGAGACTGATGATGGCAACGGGTGTAATCCTCATGGAAATTATGCTTTTCATGCATATTACTAAAAAATCATTTTTCGACACGTAAAGCTTTTTAACAAATTATTATTAAAATCATTACACAACTGTAAATGTTTTGTTGAATTATCCAATCAGCATAATACAAAATTTATTCCGAAACACACTTCCGAATTTTAATGTTAACGCGACGTTAACAAATACTATCTTCAAATCAACAGTGCTCATGTATTTAATGTTGATCCTTTGTTCCGATAAAAAGCGCGCGAAAATTATGCTGCATGTACAACGTCACGTCATCCGCATGGAAAGCGAGGGTGTATTGATTTCTGTATACACACTTTGTAGCGCAGAGAACATTACGATCTTCTAATTATGGTTAAAAGTTTCGTAATTAATTTTAATAAAATTGAATGTCGAATATTTTATTAATTGACATTTCATCTAAATTAATTTCAAATCAAACAAGCTGTTTCTTTATCGTTAC
>VMBQ01007262.1:19702-42776 GCA_007657795.1 Dreissena rostriformis | reverse complement strand
AATTTTCTAAGTATAAAAAGGGCACATAATTCTGTCAAAATGCCAGTCAGAGTTACATAACTTTGCCTGCACAGTCCCCTTACGATAGTTAGTAAGTGTTGCAAGTATGAAAGCAATGGCTTTGATACTTTAGGAAAAAAGTGGACCTAAACACAAAACTTAACCAAAATTTCAATTTTCTAAGTATAAAAAGGGCACATAATTCTGTCAAAATGCCAGTCAGAGTTACATAACTTTGCCTGCACAGTCCCCTTACGATAGTTAGTAAGTGTTGCAAGTATGAAAGCAATGGCTTTGATACTTTAGGAAAAAAGTGGACCTAAACACAAAACTTAACCAAATTTTCAATTTTCTAAGTATAAAAAGGGCACATAATTCCGTCAAAATGCCAGTCAGAGTTACCTTACTTTTCCTGCACAGTCCCCTTACGATAGTTAGTAAGTGTTGCAAGTATGAAAGCAATAGCTTTGATACTTTAGGAAAAAAGTGGACCTAAACACAAAACTTAACCAAAATTTTCAATTTTCTAAGTATAAAAAGGGCACATAATTCTGTCAAAATGCAAGCCAGAATTATCTAACTTTGCCTGCCCAGTCCCCTCATGATAGTAAGTAAGTGTACCAAGTTTGAATGCAATAGCATTGATACTTTATGAGAAAAGTGTACCTAAACGCAAAACTTAACCGGACGCCGACGCCGACGCCAAGGTCATGACAATAGCTCATATTTTTTTTTTTTTAAATAGATGAGCTAAAAATGTCTTTTGTATTTTTTTAAAACATTAAAAATCATAAGAAATGAGAACATACACTAAACAGAGGCATCTTTCTTAGGACTTCATCCATGCTTTGAAATGCGTCAATTCTGAAGGAGGGATGTTGAGAGAGAAGAATCCTCACTTTGTCCACCTGGCCTTGAAGCACCAGTCTGTAGATCTATCATACAACATACAAGCAATATATATACGAGCGACAATTTGTATCAAAACTTATAGAGAATATTTGTTGATTTCAGTGCACAGGTTTTTTTCCTTCCTTAAAAATGGCCAGACACCCATTTCACAATTTTTGTACAGACATTTTACAAATCTAACATAAAAATGATATTTTACATAAAGGTTTGTACATTGTACACTGTGACACACAATACTTTTTGGGTTTAAAACTGTCAGAAACGGCCATTTCAAAATGAAAAAAATGTAATTTTACCTTTTTTGTACATATAAATGTTTTGATCTATTATAATCCTTACTCTATTATGTAATGTAAGCTTGACCAATCAACCACACCATTGCATAAGAAAATTATTAAATGGTGTCGCAAAAATCAAGAAGGGTACTAACAAGTTTAAATGTGATATTTTATTTGAAATTACACGTATTAATATGTTATTTGATTAGTGAAACATTTAAATAACACAAGAAGTTGTTTTTTCAACAAATGTCATCTCATTACTCTAAATAACCTTCAAAGTTTGTATTCCACACAAAAAAGGTATTTAATGAAGTCTAAACTCAGATGTAACAGCTGCAAATACTGAAACAAAACAGTCAGGAATCTGATAAGTATAAACACAAGTAGCCAATAAGTTGGATTCATAATCACAGCTATAACTGAAAGCTGACACAACTACAGTTTTTAAAAAATGAAAAAAAGTTTGCAAAAAAGAAACCAAGGGAGACCACTCACACAGTCCCAGTAGGTTATGTGCTGGTCAGGAAACTCGTCCTGTGTGATTTCTGCGTACAGCTGCTCCCCCTCTGTGAAGTGCCACCTCAACCACTCCAACAGCTGTGAGACCACCATGCCTCCTGTGGGAATATGAGCCTCTGTCTAGAAAAACTGGGCTTAATGCATGTGCATAAATTGTTGTTCCAGATTAGCCTGTGCAGTCTGCACAGGCTAATCAGGGACAACATTTTCCGCTTTTATGGAATTTTTTGTTTAAAGGAAGTCTCCTCTAAACGAAAATCAAGTTAAGAATGAAAGTGTTGTCCCTGCTCATCTGAGACGGCACAATACGCACACGCATCAAACCCTGTTTTCCCATCTAACATGCAACAACATTGTTGAATACACCTCTGTCACCAAATTTATCAGCCTAGATTTGTTGAGGCTGGTATGAAGATGGATTACAAGTTATGTAGTTGATACTTGTTTTTGCTTCATTTCATTTTGCCTCAGAAAGTTACAGTTATGTTTCTCTGGTAAAGATCCAACCATTTAAGTTAAAGTGTAACTTAATCTTAACATATTCTATTTTATTCCAGTTTGATTTTAATTGTGATGCTGTTAATTTGTATATATACTTATTTAATGTTTTGCAATCATATTTAAATCCCCTATGCTTTTCCTTTACTGTTCTGGTGGTGGCACCAGTTCTATATTTGTGTTTGAGCTTGTGCTATGTCTAAATGTATGGCAATCGGTCACTTTGCCTTAAATAAAGTAGCGATGATAAGAATGATCTCCTGCTGATGCAACTGGAGTTTCTCTTTGTTAATACCTGTGGCCTTGCTGGGAAATCAGCCTTCGATCCTGCGATTTGTAATCCAGTGCTCTACCAACTGAGCTAACCGGCCCAGTTGCAGCCTTATTAAGTCTGCAGTAAAGGGATAACGTGGTCGCTGAAGACTGAGGTTCTACTAACCTGGAGCTACATCTATTTAGGGTTTTACTAACCTAGAGCTACATCTATCTAGGGTTCTACTAACCTGGAGCTACATCTATCTAGGGTTCTACTAACCTGGAGCTACATCTATTTAAGGTTCTACTAACCTGGAGCTACATCTATCTAGGATTCTACTAACCTGGAGCTACATCTATCTAGGGTTCTACTAACCTGGAGCTACATCTATCTATGATTCTACTAACCTGGAGCTACATCTATCTATGATTCTACTAACCTGGAGCTACATCTATCCAGAGTATCTCACACAGGCTCCAGATCAGTTCTGTCATGTTGAAAATCTTCATCTGCTCTTCAAGGACCGCCTTCTTGTCATCATCATCATCACAACTTTCTGGAAGTGTGCATTCATTATCAATAGTCATGAATCATATGGAATATAGATTTAAAGAGATAAAAAAAAATACTTGATGTTTACTTGATGTTCCACTTCACTGATATATAATAATCAATATGAGCATCTGTAACACCCAGATTTTTTTCCTCCCATTTTGAGAATATGACCTATACCTGTGAAATTTTAGCCACAATTCACCTAAAATAGGGAAAATTTTAAAGAAACACGGTAATATGGTTATTGAAACAACAGTCTTTTTCTACTCTCCTTTTTCTCTTTTTTTTCTGATTTCCTCCAAACATCTGAAAGTCAACCCATCATTTTGGAATATCGAAGCTTGATTCAGAAAAATTGGGGCTTTTTTTCAGTTGATTTTTTACCATTACAAGGTCATTTTCCCAATAGCAAAAAGCATGATTTGTTCCCAAATTAAGTCTCGTTATTTTTCTTTTTAATTGACCAGGACTATGTCAACATTGTGAGTAATTACTTATTGCGAATTATAAAGTATTAAATAAATTCCGTACTCCGGCTATGTATGACTTACCTGTCATGCTGTATACATCCAGGCTGCATGCCTTAAGCACACTGCGATACTGCTTGCTCGCTTTCACCAACCTTAAGTGTAAATAGATATACATGTAGTACCATCAGAGATTGCAATTTCCTGATTCCTGCATTTTGACGCAAGCAAATTTAAATTCTTTGTCCTGTCTGGCAGGTCAAAATGGCGCATGCATGTCAATAACGTTAAATCAAAATCAAGTAAAAAAACACTGAGTGTCAAACCAGGGAGTTTCAACTCAAATGTTAGAGAGACTTAAACCAGAATTTTCTGGGAACAAAAGGGTCATAATTCTGTTAAATTGGCGGTGAGAGTTATTGGCCTTAGTGACCTCAGACAAAGACCTCAAAACACATGTGCACAGTTTCAATTGAATACCTGAAGCAAAAAACAAAGATATGGAGTTGATGCAAAGTATTCCATGTACAGTAAATCTAACAAGAGCACCGTGGAGCGGATGCCAACGCTCGGCTGCCGGTGCAGTTTTGAAAAAAAACAAAAAACTTTGACCTTTGACCTTGAAGGATGACCTTGACCTTTCACCACTCAAAATGTGCAGCTCCATGAGATACACATGCATGCCAAATATCAAGTTGCTATCTTCAATATTGCAAAAGTTATGGCCAATATTGAAGTTTTTGGTCGACGCAGACGGCGGAATACGAGCTGGCTATGACCATACCTCGGGTTTTCTTCGAAAACAGCCGAGCTAAAAATATATAAATAACTTCACTTCATACAATTCCAGCACAACATTTTACTTACAAAGGTTTTAATCCTGGTCCTGAGGTTTCTGATGCTCTGGCCTGTAGAGCCACAAATATGTCTGGAAATTGTGGAGAACATGACTATACACACAGAAACTGTTGTGAAAGATTTTTCATACAGATTTATTGACAGCAAAATCTAAATTGCTTGCAGATAGATTGGTAAAGTATAGTTTTCTGTAGAACTCTGGCAGTAAAATAGAGTTTCTTCATTTTACCTGGAAACTCAAATTAAGTTATTAAGATTAATGTTATTAAGTATTTCAACTAAACTTTTAACCATAACAGCAACTGCTTCATAGAATAAGACAGTTAACAGTAACTTTAGTTTTTAGTTTGGAATTATTTTAATAATTATTGAGTGTCAAGGAAAGTCTCTAAATAATGCAAGGACAGAATGTAAACTCTATAAATTATTACTGGCCCAAACACCATTTTACGAGCAAATTAAAATCATTTAGCTCATAAACAGGAACTTGATCAGAATTGTATTCCAGACACGAGGACTAGTGTTCTCGTTATTTTAACAGCACACCATACAGTAATACTGTCCTGCACCTCACTTTGATGGAAATTGATGTATATCATTAACAAATTAAAGAATGAAGAAATAAGGTACTTAGGTAGGTATTCAGTAAAGGACTGGACTTACTATGAGTTTCATTCACCAACTTTCGTGTTACTGGACCATGCATGTCTGTCTCCCATCGCACCTCATTTATTACAGGAACACCCCTCGTCTTATCAGAACCTGAAATGGTAACAGTAGAACTATTAAGTGCAGTTAAATGTTAACATTGGTACTGGACAGTCAATAGGACTTGTCCATGAATTTTTTAGGTTTTAAAAAATTCCTTACGGAATTTAATGTTTTTAATTGACCTTTGAAATCTTCTATTTTAAAATAAGAATTGTTTTTTTCTTCAGCAAAATCTATTTCACTTTCTACAAGAATAAATTATTAAATGAAACAAGATATATTTTCTATTTTAAAAAATATAAAGCTGGTAAAATGTAATAAATAAACTTGATTTTAACCTGTACACAGTGTTCCTTTTTTGCCTGGGAATACAAATAACCGATTCCCCAGACCCCATGTAGCTTGCAGTCCCCCATTAGTGCTGGTACAAGGAACTTCCTGTGAAAGCAGAATAAGTCTCTATGGCCTCAACAGATATCAAATATATGTTTGCAATGTAAGGTGTTATGATACAATCTTCATCCAACACAAATAAATGATTTACCATAATTACTTTTAAGTTTTCGAACACTACGATATTTTTGTTCGGGTCTGAAAATTTAGATCAGGGGTTTTTATCTGATTTTGGGGAAAGGGCCTGGCCTTTTTTGAGGGGAAAAAAATCGCGCCAAAAGCTGGATTTTGGGGAAAAAATCACGCGAAATGCCAGCTTTTGGTGAAAATAAGGAAAGTCTTAAATAATCACTTGAACATATTTAAAGTTTTTAAAACGAATTCAAGGCAACAGATAATTTAATTATGCAATATTTTCTATTTTCTTCACTGGATCAGGTTAACTTTTGTATTTAAAGGTTAAAAAAAAAAATTTTTTTTTTTTAGGGGAAAATCATTTTTTGGGGAAAAATTTCTGTCAGAGGGGAAAAAAAAATTCTAGGGGAAAGGGCTGAAATTCGGCGGGTGTTTCAGTAGGAAAAAAAACCCTGTAGATACTCAACAAAATTCCCGTCCGAAAATTTAGAGACACACAGACAATTTACCTAATGCACTGGATGTTCCTATATTCTTTTGCATAAAGTCATCTATGAATAATAGCTTGTGCTTGTATATTACACAACTTTTAGTATAAATTACTTATTTATTTAAGGATATGTTTACAATTAATACAAAATAATTTCATTGTGTTATTTTGTTTAACCGAAAGATATTCCAAAATTGTACTTTGACCACAGAGAACGATGATAAGCATTGATAGACTGAAGTAAGAATGTTAAATTTGCACCCAAACAAACTGTGGAAATAATATTTTTTTGTCTTTAAATCATAACAATTTGGCGCAGTAAAATTTGTGCCAATTTGTCACACTTAAGAAAGAACATATAGCTGTAGTTTATTCAATTGGTAAATTGACACTAATGAACTAAACACTAATTTTCATTAGTTCTTAATTCCTTACTGTGATCCCTTCCTTAATTATGGAGTGAAGCAGGGTTTTTTCCCACTTTTTGAGAAGGTAGCCCGTGGCTTTTAGGTTTTTTTTCCCCTTATTGGGAAGATAGCCCATGGCTTTGGAATTGGGAATGTTATCGGCATTTTCAAGAAATTGGGAAAATAAATTCAGTAGCCTTCTTTGGTAGCACTTTAATACAACCATAGTTACATGTATATATTGATATAACTCTGTATAATAATTCAAATTAAAAGATCAAAATCATATAAATCAGTATTATGTACTTTGTTACATGTAATTGAAATAAAATTGTGGTAAAATAATCCTTTAGACACTACTTTTTTTGTTTAATTGGGATTTTTTTTCCAAATTTTGTGAAAAAATATATACGTTTTGCCATTGGGAACATAGGCGTTATTTTGCTATAAAATCGGGCCAAAAAAAAACCTGGCTTTGAATTGGGAATTTTATCGGCATTTTCAAGAAATTGGGAAAATAAATTGGGGTTTTAAAATACATGAAAGAGTTCAACATCTTTAATTCTGTATACCTGGCCTCATATTTTTGCAAGGAAGCAATCTACCATCAGACACCATTTTATTAGGAGGAGGCGCTTCATCTTCTTCGGAAGGAGAACTACTGGTTCAACATGTTGAACATCATCAGTCAGCAACTTGCTTTCGGGTTTCAACGATGAAGATGCAATACAGTCACTTGTTATTGAATGCCTATCCTTAACATTGGGAGGACTTTCAATGGGAGGACTTATACTTGTTGAACATGTTTGTTTGTTGAGTGATGCTTGCTTAAATAAAATCAACAGTTTTTGTTTGGCCAGGTTTTTGCATAGAAATCTTTTTTAAGTAACATTTCAATTTGTGGGACATATTTGTTTTCCATTCAGCTGAATCACAAAACGCTTGAATTTCATGGCAAATATAATAAGCGCCTGAATGACACAGAGAATATAGGGCACACAAATAAAGCAGACATTATTCAAATCGAGGTATAGTCTAAAACCCATACAAGACCAAATCAGACTATGCTTTGTTTAAAAGCAAAAAAGCAGATGTCATTAAAAACAAAAACAAAATGGTATTTTTTTTTTAACATTTTGGGAAAAAAGTGTACTTTTTGCGATAGGGAATATAGCTGAATTTCGACTATAAAATCAGGCCCCCAAAAAACCTGTGAAGCAATTGTCTTTAACAGGTATACATGCCTATTTACCCATATAATGCAAATGTAAAGGTCCAGTGACTTCTAACATTGATGATTCATCTGCCAGGTTATATGACCCTTATCAGGTTGTAAAAAATGAGTAATAAGCCACTGGAATAATTCAAATTGGTTGATTTTTTTTTATTAGAAAGAAACTGTCTGAAAATTGAGGGTTATTCATTATTGCCAAAAATCTGGGTGTCCGAAAAATTTGAGTGACACAAAAATAATTATTGTGTCTTAAGAAGAGGGTGTCAGAAAACTTAGTGTCTGTAGTGAAATAAGGTCACTTCCAACAGCCTTGCTGTTGGGCTAGCTCTTGAGTGACGTGCTTAAAGTGTCTGACTACCACTCTGGAGGTTGTGGGTTCAATCCCCAGCTTGAGCTCAGTATTTTCACATTAATGGCGACAAGGCAAAAAAGAACTGTGAATGCGGGAATGGGTCTGAGCTGTTTAATGGTTTCTGGGAGGGCCATGCGGATGCAAGACATGCTGTAGCGGGCGTGTCTGGGCCTTGAAACCTTAAAAGGCGGAGTAGTGAAGTGAAATAAGGTCACTTACAACAGCCTTGCTGTTGGGCTAGCTCTTAAGCGGCGTGGTTAAAGTGTCTGACTACCACTCTGGAGGTCGTGAGTTCAATCCCTGGCTTGAGCTCAGTATTTTAACATTACGTCCGAAAACTTAAGAGTAATTACGGTACAAAACAAATACAATTGCATGTCTTAAATATTTTTTTCTTAGTATGGTTCTCTGAAATGCCTCACTTAATGCAAATAAATTACTAGTTGCAATAATTCAACTATCAGCTTTATAACCCAATGGGTGGCTTTGAGTTGCAATTCGCTTTCTCTTGTCCATGGGTGAAAAATTTAATCAACAATGCAAGGGTTAATGAACACTGAAACTGCAAGAACTTATCAACGTTTAACTGTCTTAACCACAAACTCATGCAAATGGTACCATTAAAGCAAGAAATAATTGCTTTTTATTGACTTTGTTTATCTTTCGCACGATGTATCCACCATTTTGGAAAAGGGAGAAAACTGACCCAATATCAGTTAGGTGGCACTACACCAATATTTTGTGCACCGAGTTATGTGTTGTAGCCTCAGTCGATAACAATGTAAAATATTCGTCACAGAATACACTGTTTCAAATTTCAAAACATGAAAATGTCAACAAGAATAGTGTGTTGAAACATCGTCGTGGTTTTGAGGGTGCATGCAAAGGATAACGTCCGTAGGTTGCCATTCAGGTAAATTAAACATGTTTTTGAAGTTTATTCATTATTTTCCTCAATTTGTCTCGAACAACGTCTGTTTAGTGAAGCGCATGGATTCTGTGCGCTGAATTGCACCCATGTGTTGTGCCGGTGCCCGGCCCGTTAAACATGCATGTGTCGTATGATAGGGAACCAGCGTGTAGCTGGATTGGAACGCGCGTTATGACGCTCTCTCTTGCATTGGATGTGAACGTGAGTGCATGTGTTTACCCTGAGGTAAGTATTTTCAGGAGGATAAGTGTTAACGTTGCCCTGAAGTGAGTATTTCCAGGAGGATTAGCCTGTGACTGGGAGCCTGTGCGTGTTGCCTTGAGGTGAGTATTTCCAGGAGGATTAGCCCGTGACTTTGAACCTGTGTATGTGAGCCTATGACGGTAAGTATTAGCCTGTGACTGTGTGCGTTTCCCTGGAGGATAAGTGGCGTGTAGCCGACGATAGAAGACGAGTGTTTCCCTCGCAGTGAGTACTGCCGAGGACGACTTGTGCCATTCTGACGTGTTTACGATCGATGACCCGGTGAGTGCATTAGTTACTGTCATTACTAGTAGTTGCTGTTGTTGTAGACAAAACCCACGAATAGCTAACCGGCGAAAACACTACAATGGTGTCAGAAGTGGCGATTAGTGAAAATTGTGTTTAACGGTTAGGCTAGTTCTGTAATTTCTAATTTTTATTTCTATAATCGACATCGTGGTATTTTATTTGGACCGTCGCATCGTATTTAATTTGCAATTTTATGCTAGGAATAGTCTAGACTTTCCATTGTCTGCATTCCAATGTCGCATGATATTTGGCGCGAATTGAGTGCATCGCAGTTCATGCACTAAAGTGGTCGAATGCTACATGTTGTAAACCTGCGACATCACTAATGTTAACTGGGTTCCAGGAAATTGGTGTTTAACGTCAAGTTAAAGCGGCTTGTTTGTTTATTGCAGTTTTTATTGATTATTTATATTATTATTATTATACCGGATTTATATAGCGCCCTTTTCATACAAGAGTGCACGTTCAAAGGCGCTTTACAAGTTTACATAAGAACATTGATAGGAACCACAGCGTTAGCGATTTTATTAATTGGTTATTATTGGGCGATTTAATTTTAATTGTTTCCGTGTAGTAGGCTGATTGCCATTTTTATTTTTGTGTAGTATTCAATTAGTAAATAGTAATTAAAATGAGTAGCATAGTCAGTAGAAATCGCTCACCGGGTCCGCAAATAATTCGGGTGAATTTTGACCCTCCCCAAGTACTAAAGGCCATTTCCGGCGTGGGACCCAAATTAGCGCTTGCCATAGTCCAGGTTAGGGAGAGCGCGGGTAATCTGGACCCCGAAACCCTGGAAATTTTGATAAGGCGGCCCTTAAGTGACAGCGAAATGGACTTCCTGAATTTTTCTCACAATCCTAGGCTAGTTGATGAGGCCCTAGCCAGTGACAGTGAGGGTGAGTATGTTGAGGGGAAGCCTCCGGGTTGGTCCTGCTCCCCGAACTCGATGTTGGTAAGTACTCCTTACCTAAAGGGAGACGATGGCGCTCAAGACCGGTTAAAGGCCGAGCTAGTGACGGAGATTTCGAAGCTAGAGGCAGACATTACTCAATGGGAGGAGCTCCAGGGGAGATGGAGCGATTTCTCGCCCCCGTTTACAACGCCTTTGAACCCCAAGAGTATGTGGGCACAGCCGGACCCTGTGGTTGTGACAGACATGTCCAAACCGTTTGATGTCGCATCCAGCCTCCAAGCCCCGCCCAAGTCTTTAGGTTTTCCCCAGGGAAGGTCCGATAAGGAGCTTCTATCTAGGCCATGTAGTTCTGTTTCTGTTGCCTCTGAGGCCCCTTCCATGGTCCTTTTGTCAGGTATGCACCAGAGCGCGGTCTTCGGTCACGAAGTGCAGACGATATCCAGTAAAACCCACATGGAAGCGACACAACCCTATCATGTCCCTAACAGTCTTCCTGTTCCAAGTTACCATCCTGCTCCGAGTAACCCCCCGACCCGGGATGTTTTGACCAAGCTGCCAAAGAGCCTGCTATATGATGGGTTGAGCAATTGGTTGTTGTTTAAGAGGAAGTTTGAGCGTTACGCCAGGATGCAAGATTGGTCTAACCAAGAATGCGGTGATAGTCTGGGCTGGTGTTTAACAGGTAAGGCGGTGGACTTTTATGCGTTACTGACCGAAGGGAGGGAGACGTTACCTTACGCCGAGCTTATGCAGCGGCTTCAGGAGCGCTATGGTGCCAGGGAGCTCCCCGCAACCGCGCAGGGCCGTTTCCAGGATGCCCAACAAGAAGTGAACGAGTCTCTAGACGATTGGTCCGATCGGGTGCTTACGCTGGCAACAACGGCATTTCGTGATCTGCCCTATGAGTACGTCACTGAGCAGGCAGTGGGCAAGTTTTGTCAGGGTTTGCTTGACAAGGAGGCCGGCAAGCATGTGAGCTTCCAGATTCCTGCCTCTATGGGTGATGCGTTTGACAAAATAAAACTGTTCAACCATGTTCAGTCGGTTTTCGCCGCGGCTCCGAGGTATAGCCAAGAGGGTGAGCAAGAAGAATATAGGTGTGTTCACGAGGTGAAAAGAGAACCTTCTTCAGATGCAGTAAGTGGGTCGGCGGTCGACAAATTGACCCAGGTGGTCGATCAACTACTAGGTGTTGTGGAGCGATTGTCGAACTCTTGTGGGAACCAGGACGCTGATTCCCGCGTCAGACAACCGGTTAAGATGTTCCGTTCCGATAGGGACGAGGGATTCTATGGCGTGTATGCGGCCGAAGGTTCCACTGAAGAAGGCACCAAGAACCGGGGGTACAACGGCCAACGCCAGGTTAGGTATCCCGAGGGTGCGGGTGGCGGCGGTCTACGTGGGCATCGGAACCAACATGCCTACGAAAGGGGATCCGGCCCAAATACTTACGATGGGAGCGCCGGGAACAGGCGAACTAATGGATACCAACGTTCGAGTTTCCACCTCGAGGGATCGAAGCGAGGCAGATATGGTTCCAATTGGGGCGATTATCCTAAAGTATCGAGGTGGGACACATCGTGCTTAAATAGTGGTGGTTTGGGACATTTCCGGCGGGTTTGTCTTGAAAACACAAAGTCTGTAGACAACAATGAGTCGATGCCGCTGTCAGTGACCGATGCGGCTGATCAGGCAGTTAGCGACATGGCCAGACCGGCCACTGGAGATAAGGCCAACCCGACCGCCGGAAATGCGGATCCGGCTGCGACAGGCGTCACCTCGGACAACCGTCGGAACAGTGCGTCCGGTTATAGTGTTACCGCGGCAGACCGCCGGAACAGTGCTTCCGGTTATGACGTCACCTCGGAAGACCGCCAGAACGGTTACCGAGGATCCACTGGTAGCGGCCGGAAGGAGCCGTATGTTAATGGTGTCACCGTGGCAGACCACCGGAATAGTGCCGTCGGTTGTGGTGTCACCGCGGCAGACCGCCGGAACAGGGCGTCCGATAATGGCGTCAACTCGGAAGACCGCCGGTACAGTGCGTGCGATTACCGAGTCTCCACTGGAAGCAGCCGGAAGAGTGCGTCCGGTAACGAAGACACCGCGAGTGGCCGCCTGGTGAGCGCTGCATCCGGATATGGAGTTACCCCAGGTGACAACTGGGCGAGTGGACCTCGAAGACCTTTCAGAAGTGGTTCTGAAGGGTGGCGACCCTCTAGTTCTCGCCGTTGGGAGCAGTCCCAGCGGTGGAAATTAGGGACATATCTCAGGGATAACGGTAAGAGCACTAGTGATGTGCTGGAGGCACACGCCACGATGTTGTACCGCCTCAATTGGTAAAGGGTGGGGGTGGGTACACTAGTTTTTGTCCGCGCTAATAAGTAATGTGTGGGGGTGGGAATGATAGGTTTCAATTTTAATATGGGACGTCACTTTCTGAAAATGTATAAAACCCAATTTCCCAGAACGCAGCTCATATTTACGCTGTTATGTAAAAAAAATGGCAGCTTTATTTATGTCACTATTTGTGTGGATTACATTTTCTGCATTTGTAAGTCTCATACATGTACAATATGTTTTATAGGGTTTTCTGATTTTGATTTTATGTTTTTTATAAGTTTTGTTTTGTTTCTTTTTAAACCACCCAAACTGAAACAAATTGTTCTATAGGGTCTATTTAATCCACCTCAGGAAAATAAACTAAACTGCTAGTCTATCAAGGCTTATTGTAACAGCTTTTTAAATGTCAAACATCCATTCATGAAATCAATTTGCTGCAGTATAAACAAGAGCATGGTAAAATTAATGCTCTTTCAACAGAGTGTAATTAATGTAAACAATATGGCAACACAATTTTTTTTTATACACTTCATGGTTAGAGGCTAATCTGGTACGTTGCTTAACGCACATGCATTAAGCCCTGTTTTCACAGAGCGTGACTCATAGATTTGTGTCTGTTGTCAGTACTATTAGGCAAAGCTGCCACTTGCTGTTTTTAATTGCTGTCTGGTAGATAAGGCTTGTCTTTGTCCGAGAATACATAAAGAACTACTAGACATTTTAGTCTTCATTTTTTATTAACATTTTAACTTTAATATTCATACTCGTACTGTGATTGATAGTGCATTTTCACGTGCGTGTAGTGCATTTGATGTCGGTATAGTACATCTCGTCTCGCTGAATACTGGAGGGTAGTTGGCGGCATGCCGAAAGGATTCATTTAATACATTTTTTGTAAGATTTTGTTGCCTGGCTGCTGGTCCTCATTTTCTATGTCTTGGGTTTATTCAATGTCTCTTTTCCTTAACGTTGTTGGAGTTCTTTTTAAAGGGGCACTCACTGCTTTTTATCAATTAAATTTTCCGTTCAGAGTTGATATATAGACCATCATGCACCTGTTAAGCTTATTTAATTTGCTTTCAGAAAAATCTGAATGTGCAGTTTGGCGAGGATGTTTATAATTACTTGTACTTACTTGTGATTTTATTATGGATTTACAGTGGATCATGCAGGTCACAGTCTCATGTAGAGAGCGTAGGCCTTCTCATGTGGGCTGCGAAGCAGGTGCGTGTCAGTAGTTGTAAGGTGGGTGCTCCTGTCCGTTTATTGTGTGGACAAGCAAGGGGCAGGAGTTACCTGACCTTGTTTTTTTAGAAAATTGAGAATCATGAGCTTTGATGAATGATAAGGCACCTGAATTGAGAAGCATATTGATACACTCAAGTTAAGAGGCATATCGAGATACTTCAGTTTAACTTTAGAGGCATATTGAGACACCTGAGTTTATGATGCATTATTTTTGTTTGTACGTGCTGTTGTATTGGGAATAGACGTCCGTGTAATATACAGGAAAGGTGGTCGCAAGGTGACATGTCGCTGGATATTAAACATCTGTTCTTGTGTACGTATTGCTTTAATCATTTTATTACAGACCAAGGGGATCACTGACATTTTATGTAGAGGAATTAACTTAAGTTGTGGTGGGCAAGCAGATTTATATTTTAGGTGGTCGGACAAAAGCCGGCCGAAATACAGACCCGACTTTGGGGAGTTGAGTCAAGGTCGCAGTAACCGCTAGATTTCTGCCGTCCATGAGTACGTCGCATGGCGGAGGCGCCCCCGTGCTTACGAAAGAGGCATTGGTCCGAGAGAAGGTGGTATGTACTTCCTCAGGTGCGGCGGGACGGCCTGGACGCAGCGGTCTGAAAGTACGTCCCCTGCTTACGCAAGGGGCACTGGTCGATGTACGTCTGAGGTGGCACGACTCCCTCCAAGTGGGGCATGATCCCAAAAGGAGAAAAGTGGGGGGAGTGTTGTGCCGGTGCCCGGCCCGTAAAACATGCATGTGTCGTATGATAGGGAACCAGCGTGTAGCTGGATTGGAACGCGCGTTATGACGCTCTCTCTTGCATTGGATGTGAACGTGAGTGCATGTGTTTACCCTGAGGTAAGTATTTCCAGGAGGATAAGTGTTAACGTTGCCCTGAAGTGAGTATTTCCAGGAGGATTAGCCTGTGACTGGGAGCCTGTGCGTGTTGCCCTGAGGTGAGTATTTCCAGGAGGATTAGCCTGTGACTTTGAACCTGTGTATGTGAGCCTATGACGGTAAGTATTAGCCTGTGACTGTGTGCGTTTCCCTGGAGGATAAGTGGCGTGTAGCCGACGATAGAAGACGAGTGTTTCCCTCGCAGTGAGTACTGCCGAGGACGACTTGTGCCATTCTGACGTGTTTACGATCGATGACCCGGTGAGTGCATTAGTTACTGTCATTACTAGTAGTTGCTGTTGTTGTAGACAAAACCCACGAATAGCTAACCGGCGAAAACACTACACATGTTTATGAAGGGGCGGACTCCCAGAGCGAGCCGCCATAGCAAAAATTACCAAAGGCTCTGGGAGTCCGTTTATATGGACTAATAAATTACATGGAATTTTTCGAAATATATGTGATATTATCATGAACACTAGTTTTTTGTATTGCTAGTGTAATAACAGTTCGGACAAATAAATTCGGATAATGAATGGTTGTACATATCATTTAATCGAACGCTTATTAACATTGTGACGGATGTTTTACGTACAGACTGTGTTATAATATACTTAAATACTTATTTCGCCCACACAAAACATTACACATTCTTTACAAATTGATAAAGTTACCAAATAATACGGATCCTTTTCGCGCTCGGCCATTTTTCGTTGAAGAGCAACTTTGCCTGGTGCCCGTGACGAGCATTTGTAGTAACACGGGAACCAATAAACTAAGTGTTGTCGTTCTTGTCAATCGATGGTCATAACGTCATAAGAAAAATTATGCCAACAAGCCATCTGTCAAAATGGGAAACACAGACACAAAACTGAATTTCAGAAAAGCTGTAATTCAGCTAACGACAAAAACGCAGGTATAAATGGCTCGTGCAGTTCACGTAATTAAAATATGCGTCTTTCTTTTATGAGGTTCTGAACAGTTTCCCCACCCACTTAAGCTAGGCTTAGAAGTTAGAGATCCGTAATTATTTCCAAACTAACAAGTAGATAGCGAACTGTATAAGTAACATCATACGATTTGATTTCACAGGTTGACAAAACAAATCTTAAAACAGGCTGTGCTGTAATATAAAATGCTTGAAAAGTTGACCTTAATTGCATAAGAAACATCAACATTTTGCCAGTTATAAAATTATATGCTGTAACTGAGTTACTGAGATTTTTAGTTTAAGCTGATTGTTCATGTGTTGGTGTCTAATACTGTTCATGATGGTTTTGTTGTCCCTCAAATCATAAGTAAATGAGTGTGTGTATTTAAAAGTTTATAAGGTTGTTCCGCGCCTGAGGCTTATAATGTGAGGATCCAGAGTCTGTCCCAGCACTCCTACGTATGTATCTTACTAGACTCATGAAACTCGGGATGAATTTTAAATAATTATAGCTGCAATCACTATGTCCAGCTATTATTTTGTTATTGATAGGCATTCAATATTGGTGCCGTCTTGTATTGTATGGAGAAGTTTGAGTAAGCGGAGGAAACCCCACCTGTCTGGTTTGGTGACAATATACCAAACTTACTGGGTGTGGGGATTGAACCTAGGTGGCCTAGATTAGAAGCTTGGGAAAACAACCACTGCGCTAACTGGACAGCAACAAAATAAATGATCCAACCTCTGTCTTCATATAGAAAATTTGATTCCAAGATAAAATATATATAATTAATACTACATGAGTACATGTGTATATCACATTATAATTCATTTAATTAAGCTACAGTGATAAATGATATACAGTCTTCACAATCATGCCTAGTCATGTTCTTTTTGTCATGGTGTTTTACAGCCAATAGAAGCCAGTGATGAAGCGTTCTGGGAGCAGTTCTGGTCTGACAGTGTTACTTGTGTGCAGGATGTGTTCACACTTGTACCCGCAGCAGAAATTCGGGCGTTACGAGAAGAATCGCCTTCCAACCTTGCAACACTTTGCTACAAGGCTGTAGAGAAGCTTGTGGCAGCTGCAGAGAGTGGTTGCCCGTCTCAACGGGAACAACAGATAGGTATTGGAAGGGGTGTTTTGTTGTAATATAGAGAACATTATTATCGCGATCGTGTGGGATAATTAAGGTACAAAGCGTTGTGTGTTCAGGTTCTTCCATTTACCTCAGTATCAATAATTAACATGACGTATATAAACAACAAAAATATGACGTGACAATTATACTAACCCATCTTACTAGAATTGGTGATACATTTTAAGAGACTCAGAGTGATTATCATTAAATAGAACAGCACATTAAAATTAATTTACCTGAATACCAGAACTATTAAGGAAAAAACATTTTCAATTATTATTATAAGCTATTGATAGTTAAATTTTGCAATGGATTATTAAAGGTACAAGGTGTTTTTTTCAGTGTTGAACTGTGTCCGATTGCTGACAAGAGTACTGCCGTACATATTTGAGGACCCAGATTGGAGGGGCTTCTTTTGGTCGACATTGCCTGGCCAAGCGGAAGAAACTGAGGTTGGGACTTGCGAGATACTAACACATGCAAACCACAATCACAATTATAATAAAATGTACATAATATTTAATAAACTCTAATTGATTCTGATAGTGACCATTCTTAGGAAAGTATAAACAGTTGAAACCCTCCAAATCAGACATCTTGAAGATCATGATATGATGCTGGTTAAAAAGGGAAGTAATCTATCATAGTGTCGTATGCGTCTATATACTATGTCAAGTTAACAACTGAAACACACATAAGTTACAGTTTCTATGATACATCCTTTGAAAAGATTTGTTTTGTGTTGTAAACAACTCAGTCTGTCATTATATCATTAAACGTTTAATTCAACCAACCTGTTAAATAGCATGCACATACACGATAATTGCCTTTCAAAAGGAACACATCTTACACATGTAAGTTTCAACCAGCAATTAGGGGTCTCTCTTCTACAGTATGTTTGTTCTGCCGTTACTGACTCTCCTCTTGTTCAAAACTAGGAAACTAACATATTTTTAAAATACAAATTTAGTTGACATGATCAATTGTTCAGCCAATAACGCAGATCACTTTGTACTGCTGTGATTGCAAATTTGTAGTAAACAACACTGATTTTATTCCTACAATATCTGTCGTGTTCTGAGAAAACTGGGCATAATGCCTGTGCGTAAATTGTCATCCCAGATTAGCCTGTGCAGTCCGCACAGGCTAATCAGGGACGACAATTTCCGCTTTTATGGAATTTTTCGTTTAAATGATGTCTCTTCTTAGGCAAAATCCAGTTAAGGCGGAAAGTGTCTTACCTGATTAGCCTGTTCAGACTGCACAGGCTAATCTGGGATGACAATTTACGCACATGCATTTTGCCCAGTTTTCTCAGAACCCGACACATATCATCATACAGATTACAAATCAACTCAATACAAATGATATATTGAGCTTGATTACACAGGTCATTATGCTTAACCCAAGTGACCAATGTGTCATAAATGTTCTTGATATTGATTTGCAATTTTAGCATTTTGATTTTTATTGAAGTGATTTTATTAATTTAATGACACTTTAATCTGCAATACACACACTTTTGGCACTATTCGCAGTAAACACATTTTTGACGCTATGATGAAGGTGCAAAAAAACAAAGATTAATTAAGAGAAACATTAAGAGCAGTTTTGAGGGGGTAATTTATGTCTGGTGATCACCAATTATTATTTTTAAAAAGGCTGGTGTCCAGAATGTAGGGGATTCTGTTATTGCGGAGATTTTAAACATAAGGATATATAGTGAAATAAAGCGAGACTGGAACATTTGACAGGTTCTGAGAGGATTCCGGGTTAGAGAGTATCTGTTTAGAGGGTTTTCATTGTATTACCGGTTCAGATGTAAGGCATTCAGGAACTTGCCTATATTTATCTTTCAAATAATTACATAAAATAATGTGAATGAAATATGCAACAATTATTTCAATTCTTTAATACACGTGTACTCATCTTTTACTATGTTTTGTGTTTTGTTTTTCAGAATGAAAGCCCTCCACTTGCTCAGACATTGCTGAATGCATTGTGTGTAAGTTGAGATATTGATATTATAATGTACCATGAATAGGTATACTTTGCTCAGTTTATAAAATTGTGAAATATTGGTAATTTTTGTTTGGAAACAGGCTGAAAAAATAAAACATTTTATTTTGTAGGATCTGCTGTTTTGTCCAGAGTTTACAGTTGCATCAAACAGAAAATCAGGACCAGTAAGTCTACAATCTTATTCACCTTACCCTGAAATTGGATAGACACTGTGTTTAGACATACATAAATATTTGGCTTAATTATATGATGTGCATAATTATCTTGTTAAAAACATTCACTAACTATAAACTGTGTTTGTGAGACATTTTTAGCTCATCTATTTTTTTGAGAAAAAAAAAGCTATTGTCATCACCTGAGCGTCGGCGTCTGCGTCTGGTTAAGTTTTGTGTTTAGGTCCACTTTTCTCATAAAGTATCAAAGCTATTGCATTCAAACTTGGTACACTTACTCACTATCATGAGGGGACTGGGCATGCACAGTTAAATAATTCTGGCTGGCATTTTGACAGAATTATGTGCCCTTTTTATACTTAAAAAATTGAAAATTTGGTTAAGTTTTGTGTTTAGGTCCACTTTATTCCTAAAGTATCAAAGCTATTATTTCATACTTGCAACACTTACTTAACTATCATAAGGGGACTGTGCAGGCAAAGTAATGTAACTCTGACTGGCATTTTCACAGAATTATGGCCCCTTTTATACTTAGAAAATTGAAAATTTGGTTAAGTTTTGTGTTTAGGTCCACTTTATTTCTAAAGTATCAAAGCTATTGCTTTCATACTTGCAACACTTACTAACTATCATAAGGGGACTGTGCAGACAAAGTTGTGCAGACAGACACCCCCACAGTATCGCTAAAATTGCCATAAATTCTTTATTATAAGATTTGATTCATACTTTGACAAATAGATGAGCGGTCTGCACCCGCTAGGCGGTGCTCTTTTTATTCATAGGGATGGTTCTAAATCCCATAGCCTATGGTCAATTACACTTGCCACGTCTGTAATTGCCTACATAGCTATTTGTTTGAAATACGATATCTTAAGCAGTTTCAATGTTTACAACTTAAACTGCGATTTTTAGGATAACCCAGAAGATATGGCCTCCATTGACAGTTGTGAATACATATGGGAGGCTGGCGTTGGGTTTGCAAACTCCCCTCATCACAATGTTCACCATGATAACAACCGTAGTGAGATCATCAAGTTGTTGTTGACATGCTTCTCGGAAACAATGTACCTACCACCAATAGGTAACAATAGTATTTTGGTATTTGTTTCTAAGATTTTAAATTTATTTTAAAGATATCGATAGATCTCTGATATTTGTAGCCCAATTTGATGATTAACTTCAATTACTCATGTAATATTACACATGTACATGCAGTTGTACCACTTCACTGAATATATGATGTTAAATATTAACCAAAAATGTGAAAACCACTAAAGAAGGTGGTAGACAGTCAAAATTAGACAAAAATTAACATTTATAATGAAGTTGTTTCTTTACTTGTTGGTACTTATTGCGAACTGTATGGTGATTGACCTATCATACCAGTTATTTAGATTAAAGTTGAATACAATCGCTTATCTAAAATCTAAATAACTGGTAAAACATCCAATTCAATAAAAACATATTTGAGTCGTGTTCTGAGAAAACTGGGCAAAATGCATGTGCGTAAAGTGTCATCCCAGATTAGCCTGTGCAGTCTGCACAGGCTAATCAGGGACGACACTTTCTGCCTAAAATGGATTTTTGCTAAGAAGAGACTTCATTTAAACAAAAAATTCCATAAAAGCGGAAATTGTCGTCCCTGATTAGCCTGTGCGGACTGCACAGGCTTATCTGGGATGACAATTTACGCACAAGCATTATGACCAGTTTTTTCAGAACACAACACATTTAGTGTGAAGTCAAATGTTGTTAGCACCATGTTTTTTTATTCACATGATGTGTGAGCTATAGTTGAATTCTTTGAGCTTGCACTTTAACCCTTTGCATGCTGGGAAATTTGTCATCTGCTAAAATGTCGTCTGCTAATTTTCTAAAATTAGCATTTTCATATTTTTTTTCCAAGAATACTATCAGAATAGCAAACAGTTTGGATCCTGATGAGACGCCACGTTCTGTGGTGTCTCATCTGGATCCAAACTGTTTGCAAAGGCCTATAAAATTCGGTTCCAGCGCTAAAAGAGTTAATCTGTTTTAGCGGATGCACACAGCTCTCCCAATCAGTGGATTCATTTCTTCACATCAACAGAAAACAGGTACATGTTTGTATTGATGCTAACAAACAAATAAAAACAATTATTAACAGTAAAACTTTGAATAAGCAATCTATGTGTAACTTTCTTTCAGTTTAACTTTTCTTCGTGAAATTGATGTAAATAGTATTCTAGAAGCAAGACTTAGTTTTGAATAATATAGACAACAGTTGTTTGTTGAGTTTGAAATGCCAAATGAGTTATATTTACAGTTATTTAAATATTTTTTTGGTCAATCTATTATTTAAACACAAGAGATTGGCTATAGTGCTAGCTCAGTTGGTAGAATGCAGGAAAGTCAGTGCATAGACAGAACTTGTATGGCAATTGGTCATGAAATTATATCTACTTTCATTCTTCCTCTACCTCTGATTCTTGTGTTGGCAATTGTCAGTTACTGGCATAAGTGTGTACACAAAGTAATGGTAAATGTCTTATGTAAGTCAAATTTTGCCCAGAAGAACAGTAAGTTTGTTAACTGACTGCAATGATCTGTCTAAAGCACTGCAAAAAAGTGCCCCCAAAAATGAAGTTGGCAATAAATGTTATTATCTATTGGCTTCTTTGGCCTTTCATTTACAGACATGCTCTGCCCTTGTTTACCTCCTTGATCAACGTTGTTTGCGCCTATGACCCTGTGGGGTACGGACTGCCCTACAACCACCTGATGTTCACGGACTCCAGGGAGGCGCTGGTAGAGTCCGCGCTTCAGGTGCTCTGTGTAACCATGGAGAACGAGGCGGCCAATCAGAACGTGTCGGTAGACGGCACTGCTGGGGGAACTGCAATGGAGCCACATGCTGAGGTCAGTAAGACTTGACAATAGAGGTTTCAATTAGTGTAAACATTTGTGTCGCGTTCTGAGAAAACTGGGCATAATGCATGTGCGTAAAGTGTCGTCCCAGATTAGCCTGTGCAGTCCGCACAGGCTAATCAGGGACGACAATTTCCGCTTTTATGGAATTTTTCATTAGAATGATGTCTCTTCTTAGCAAAAATCCAGTTAAGGCGGAAAGTGTCGTCCCAGATTAGCCTGTGCGGACTGCACAGGCTAATTTGGGACGACACTTTACGCACATGCTTTATGCCCAGTTTTCTCAGAACACGACACAAATTAGTGTAAACATGGATGAATGTTAAAACAGTTATTACATTGTTAACCTAAAACTATAGAAACCTGATTTCATGTTCAGAATTCTTATGTCACACATGTGTTTATATTATTGGTATTTAATTATATTTTGTTTTAAGTACCTAACACAAAGTTTTGTTATTTTATGGACAGAACAAATGAAAATTTATTCTTCAAATTGTTTTTTATGTTATTGGCACAATGTTTGTATGATTAAGCTTTTTCAAATAATAGCAGTTGTCTTTTCAACATGTCATTGTATTTGCCTTGCAGGCTGCTGGTCCAGACAACCTGTTTGTGAACTACTTATCAAGAATTCACCGAGAGGAGGTACACTGACTTTACAGAATAAAGACTTGCAATCAATTGTGTCGTGTTCTGAGAAAACTGGGCATAATGCTTGTGCGTAAATTGTCATGCCAGATTAGCCTGTGCAGTCCGCACAGGCTAATCCCGGAGGACACTTTCCGCCTAAACTGGATTTTCGCTAAGAAGAGACATCATTTAAACGAACAAATCCATAAAAGCGGAAATTGTCGTCCCTGATTAGCCTGTGCGGACTGCACAGGCTAATCTGGGATGACAATTTACGCACAAGCATTATGCCCAGTTTTCTCAGAACACG
>VMBQ01007262.1:0-16788 GCA_007657795.1 Dreissena rostriformis | reverse complement strand
GGAGCATAACTCTAAATCTACTGAAGAGATTTACTTGAAACTTGAAATATAAACTGATGGCAAGTAGGAGAAGTGCAGTGACTAAGAACCATAACTCTATCTACCTTAGTTTTTTAATTATCTCCCTTTATTTAATTTCAAAGTAAATTTTTGTCCGGAGCATAACTCTAAATCTACTGAAGGGATTTACTTGAAACTTGAAATATAAACAGATGGCAAGTAGGAGAAGTGCAGTGATTAAAAACCATAACTCTATCTATCTTAGTTTTTGAATTATCGCCCTTTATTTATTTTCAAAGTAAATTTTTGTCCGGAGCTAAACTCTAAATCTACTGAAGGGATTTACAGATGGCAAGTAGGAAAGTGCAGTGACTAAGAACCATAACTCTATCTACCTTAGTTTTTTAATTATGTCCCTTTCCTTCATTTCCATATAATTAATTCTCTACAGCATAACTCCAACACTATATAAATAATTGATCCTTGAAATATAAATACAGGTGCCATGTTTTACAAATATTATTCTACTCTTTTAAACAAATGTTCTCATACAAACAAACACATTTCGGTGGGGATTTGGCACTACTGTGACAAGCTCTTGTTATTACTGCTATAATCACTAGAATAAATAATTCTTTATTGTTTCATTATTCCAGTAAAGAATTTTCATGTAAATATTTCAGGTATTTCACAAAATCATCACCACCGGCCATCAGCGCCTTCAGCCTCTGTTTGACTGCCTGCTCACCATCATTGTCAATGGTGAGTGCATTCATATGCCATCTTTACAACTGCTTATTAATATTTATACTTTTATCACATTCTATAGCTTGTTACCGTATTTAGCTCACCTGAGCACAACATGGGAAGGCCTTTTGTCTGTCATTCATCTTGCATCGTCTGCCATGCATGGTCAACATTTTTTAAACCCCCATTACGGGTAATGGGGGCTATATAGGAGTCACTTTGTAGGTGGTCGGTCGGTCTGTCTGTCCCGAAAATTAGCTTGTCCGGGCCATAACTATGTCGTTCATTGAGGGATTTCAAAATCATTTGGCACGTTTCTTCACCATCATTGGACGGTGTGTCCTGCGAAAGAATTACGTGGATATCTCCAAGGTCAAGGTCACACTTTGAGGTCAAAGGTCAAAAATGGCCATATATGAGCTTGTCCGGGCAATTACTATGTCGTTCATTGTGAGATTTCTAAATCATTTGGCACATTTTTTCTCCATCATTTGACAGTGTGTCGCGCGAAAGAATTATGTCGATATCTCCAAGGTCAAGGTCACACTTTGAGGTCAAAGGTCAAAAATGGCCATAAATTAGCTTGTCTGGGCCATAACTCTAATTGGACAGTGTGTCGCCCGAAAGAATTATGTCTCCAAGGTCAAGGTCACTTTTTGAGGTCAAAGGCCATAAAGAGCTTGTCCGGGCCGTATCTATGTCATTCAATGTGAGATTTCAAAATCATTTGGCACATTTGTTCACCATCATTGGACGGTGTGTCGCGCGAAAGAATTACGTCAATATCTCCAAGGTCAAGGTCACACTTTGAGGTCAAAGGTCAAAAATGGCCATAAAAGAGCTTGTCCGGGCAGTATCTATGTCGTTCAATGTGAGATTTCAAAATCATTTGGCACATTCATTCACCATCATTGGACGGTGTGTCTTATGAAAGAATTATGTCGATATCCTCAAGGTCAAGGTCACACTTTGAGTTCAAACGTCAAAAATGGCCATAAATGAGCTTGTCCGGGCTGTATCTATGTCGTTCAATGTGAGATTTCGAAATCATTTGGCACATTTGTTCGCAATCATTGGACAGTGTGTAGCGCGAAAGAATGACACTGATATCTCAAAGGTCAAGGTCACACTTTGAGGTCAAAGGTTAAAAATGGCCATAAATGAGCTTGTCGGGGGCATAACTCTGTTGTTCATTTAGAGATTTCAAAATAATTTGGCACATTTGTTCGCCATCATTGGAAGGTGAGTCCCGCGAAAGAATGATGTCGATATCTCAAAGGTCAAGGACTTACTTTGAGGTCAAAGGTCAAAAATGGCCATAAATGAGCTTGTCAGGGCCATAACACTGTTGTTCATGGAGATATTTCAAAATAATTTGGCACATTTGTTTGCCATCATTGGACGGTGTGTCCCGCGAAAGAATGACATCGATATCACATGGGTCAAGGTCACACTTTGAGGTCAAAGGTCAAAAATGGCCTTAATGAGCTTGTTGTTTTTAGGAGATTTGTCTGCTTTGCCTTGCCTTTTTCCAAGGTAAGGCAAAGCATCATTCAGGTCGCCAAGTTTATTATCCGCCGCCAAAGGCGGAGGAATATTGTTTTGGCGTTGTCCGTCTGGCACTTTTGTGTCCGGAGCCATATCTTGGAAGTGCTTTGGCGGATTTCATTGAAACTTGGTATGAGTATATATATGGATAAGAGGATGATGCACGCCAAATGGCATTGTACACCATCTGTTAATAACGGAGTAATCACCCTTTGTATATATTCAGTGTCAATGCAGCATGTGGGGGTATACGTCACGTCTGTGACAAAGCTCTAGTAATCACTGTCTTTGACTGACCAATTTTATGCCATATTGGCAAAATGATGTTGTCAGCATCAAATAAGTCAGTTAACATTTTTTAAGATTTATCAGCTTTTTTTTATAACCATAAGACGTTTTATGACTTTTAAAGGGACTATGTCACTTAAAAGAGCCCAATAAAGGGCAACTTCTTAAACAAAATTGAATGTGACAAAAATAATTATGGCATATCATTAACGACACAACTCTGTAAACAATTCATGCATTCTAAAGGTAGAAATCATTTAATCATATGGCGCCTGTTTGTTTCGCCTTTTTTATGTTAACATGTTTACGTCTTAATAGTAAGCATTCTATATATCCATATGTTTGATAGGGTTACTTTCCAGAATGAAAGCAGTTTCTTTCTATGGCAGGATTTTTATACACACTTAGTTTTTTTTTAATACTCTTTGCTAATGTTTTTTCTATCAATTTTTTATTTTGTATTATATTTGATTAATTTACTGTTGATGTTTAAGTAAAGTAAATTTATGTAAAAAAAATCATCGCAGTAGGAATCCTGTTTTTTTTTTGCAATCGTCACTTTTTTAACCGCATGCAATCAAAAGGATCAGACACTCTATTAGGATTTCATGCCATATTTTATCAACGTCGCCCAGGAAATTTGTTAGTTAAATTGCCTTTCGAAATTCTAGAACTAGTTTAATAAACTACGGTGCAAAATGACAATCATTGTCAAGCCCATCGTCGGATACCCACGGCTGCTGATTACGCTCTGCTCATACATCATAGGAATGGAGAGTAACGTAATGAATAGACCGGGGGTGTCCGACGATGTGTCAAGCCATGTGTTATGTTTGAATTCTCCATGAGTTTTACTCAAAATAAAATTTCTTCATATTTATGATGTGTTGTATTGCACATAAGTTTGCTCATACGCATATTGACAAGATTTTAATGACTCATTGGTGGACATTTTGGTCATGCGAATGTTGTATAATTATAAATTGTGTCGCGTTCTGAGAAAACTAGGCAAAATGCTTGCGTGTAAAGTGTCGTCCCAAATTAGCCTGTGCAGTCCGGATTTTCGCTTAGAAGAGACATCATTTAAACGAAAAATTCCATAAAAGTGGAAATTGTCATCCCTGATTAGCCTGTGCGGACTGCACAGGCTAATCTGGGATGACAATTTACGCACAAGCATTATGCCCAGTTTTCTCAGAACACGACACAATTGTTCATGTTTCTTTTGAAATTAAGACAACAATAAATATAAATCGTAGGCCACCTTGCATGTTAATTTATTTCTTTATTTTTCAGTTTCACCGTACTTGAAGACACTTTCCATGGTAGCAAGTACAAAACTTCTGCATTTACTGGAGGTAATGACCTGTTTGAGTTGATATCAGTAGTCTGTTACTCATGTTATGATAAATGTGCAAGTAATTTTCACATACTTAAACCACTGGTATCAGTACATGTAAAAGTTAAATTTACTTAATTTTAATTATTTCCAAACAATTCCTGTCGTTTTTAACAAAATCCAAACCAAAAAGCTTAGTAAAGTTCAAAATTGAAAAGAAATGATTCAATGACTGTAAACTCAACTTCCACTATCCATTTCCCACATACAATAAATGCAGTTTATATTTATAAGTCGCCGTGTTTACAGAGTAATTGGTCATGTGATATTATATTTAATTAGATTTATTCATGTTGAAACACACATATTTACAACTCAGTTTGATGTCTAAGGGTACCCTCAAAGTCAACAACAAAATTCTTGCAATAAAGTAACATCTGGATTATAAGTAATAGCGATTGAATTTCCATATGATCTACTAGTACACAATTGAATAGTGTAGACGAAAAACTACTTTAAGGTGATGGAGATTTTAGTAACACTGTGAAGTAGCCTATGCTAGCCTATAGTTTTACTGTAAAATAACCTAGGATAGACTGTAGTGATAATGTAAAGAAACCTAGGAAAGCCTATAGTGATACTGTAAAGTAACCTATGATAGCCTTAGTCATATTGTGAAGTAAAAAAAGATAGCCTATAGTCATTCTGTGAAGTTACCTAGGCTAGCCTATAGTCATACTGTGAAGTAACACAGGATAGCTTATAGTCATTCTGTGAAGTAACCTAGGCTAGCCTATAGTCATACTGTAAAGTAACAAAAGATAGCCTACAGTCATGCTGTGAAGTAACCAAGGCTAGCCTAAAGTCATACTGTGAGCCTACAGTCATTCTGTGAAGTAACCTAGGCTAGCCTATAGTCATACTGTGAAGTAACCCGGGATAGCCTATAGTCATACTGTAAAGTAACCTTGGATAGCCTATAGTCATACTGTGAAGTAACAAAAGATAGCCTATAGTCATTCTGTGAAGTAACCTAGGCTAGCCTATAGTCATACTGCGATCCTATAGTCATTCTGTAAAGTATCCTAGGCCAGCCTATAGTCATACTGTGAAGTAACCCAGGATAGCCTATAGTCATACTGGAAAGTAACCTTGGATAGCCTATAGTCATACTGTAAAGTAACCTAGATAGTCTATAGTTGTACTGTGAAGTAACCTAGATAGTCTATAGTCATACTGTAAAGTAACCTAGATAGTCTATTGTCATACAGTGAAATTACCTTGGATAGCCTATAGTCATACTGTAAAGTAACCTAGATAGTCTATAGTCATACAGTGAAGTTACCTTGGATAGCCTATAGTAATACTGTGAAGTAACCCAGGATAGCCTATAGTCATACTGTAAAGTAACCTATGATAGCTTAAAGTCATACTGTGAAGTAACCTAGGATAACCTATAGTCATACTGTGAAGTAACCCAGGATAGCATATAGTCATATGGTGAAGTAACCTAGAATAGCCTATAGTCATACGGTGAAGTAACCAATGATAGCTTATAGTCATACAGTGAAGTAACCTTGGATAGCCTATAGTCATACGATGAAGTAACCTTGGATAGCTTATAGTCATACGGTGAAGTAACCTATGATAGCCTATAGTCATACAGTGAAGTAACCTTGGATAGCCTATAGTCATACAGTGAAGTAACCTATGATAGCCTATAGTCATACGATGAAGTAATCTTGGATAGCTTAAAGTCATATGGTGAAGTAACCTAGGATAGCCTATAGTCATATGGTGAAGTAACCTTGGATAGCCTATAGTCATACAATGAAGTAACTTTGGAAAGCTTATAGACATATGCTGAAGTAACCTTGGATAGCCTATAGTCACATGCTGAAGTAACCTTATATTGCTTATAGTCATATGGTGAAGTAACCTAGGATAGCTTATAGTCATACAGTGAAGTAACCTTGGATAGCTTATAGTCATACGGTGAAGTAACCTTGGATAGCTTATAGTCATATGTTGAAGTAACCTTGGATAGCTTATAGTCATATGGTGAAGTAACCTTGGATAGCTTATAGTCATACGGTGAAGTAACCTTGGATGGCTTATAGTCATATGCTGAAGTAACCTTGGATAGCTTATAGTCATACGGTGAAGTAACCTTGGATAGCTTATGGTCATATGGTGAAGTAACCTAGGATAGCTTATAGTCATACGATGAAGTAACCTTGAATAGCCTATAGTCATACAGTGAAGTAACCTTGGATAGCCTATAGCCATACGGTGAAGTAACCTTGGATAGCTTATAGACATATGGTGAAGTAACTTTGGATAGCCTATAGTCATACAGTGAAGTAACCTTGGATAGCCTATAGTCATACAGTGAAGTAACCTAGGATAGCTTATAGTCATACAGTGAAGTAACCTTGGATAGCCTATAGTCATACAGTGAAGTAACCTTGAATAGCCTATAGTCATACAGTGAAGTAGCCTATAGTCATATGGTGAAGTAACCTTGGATAGCCTATAGTCATATGGTGAAGTAACCTAGGATAGCCTATAGTCATACGGTGAAGTAACCTTGGATAGCTTATAGTCATACGGTGAAGTAACCTTGGATAGCCTATAGTCATATGGTGAAGTAACCTAGGATAGCTTATAGTCATACGGTGAAGTAACCTTGGACAACCTATGCAACATTGACAGATCTGTTACAAGTCTGTGTGCTTGTTGCAGGCTTTCAGCACACCCTGGTTCCTGTATGCTAGTCCTACCAACCACCACCTGGTGTTCTTTTTGCTGGAGGTCTTCAACAATATCATACAGTACCAGTTCGATGGTAAACACATCTAACTTTTTATAGTAAAATGTAATGGATAAATCTTGACATGTTTTCAAACAAAACAATCTTTCTGAACATAGAGCTCAATTTGTAGCTATTGCCAACGTTACTCTCTTGGGGAATAAGGTTTATTTTCTTGTACTTTAAAACACAATTTTATATTATATTCTTTTTCAAATTGTTGATCAAATTGTTGAATACCTTGGTTTTATGACTATGTCTTTTCAGTTCAATCCACAACAAACACTGTCATATTATTAACATCATTTTTCACACAGCGTAATTCTAGGAATTCAATACACCATTATTCTTGCTTAAAAGCTTATTGGGCCCGAATAACTTGAATAATTCAATACAGATTCATAACAGCTGCCCAACATAGCATGAAGATACACAGTCATTCTTGCTCAACCAAAAAAGGGCCCAGGGGCTCTGTTAAAGGTAACTGCAACCTGGTGTTCACAATCATACGCAAGCTCTGTTACAGGTAACTGCAACCTAGTGTACACAATCATACGCAAGCGGCAGGTGTTCCACCAGCTGGCCAACCTGCCCACCGACCACACATCCATCGCGAAGGCCCTCACAAAGAAAGGCCGCAAGTTGACCACGCCCTCGACCCCCGACGAGAAGGGGCCTCCGACCATGGAGGGAGCCCTGCCTGCGGCTGAGGCAGAGCCCGGGACACTGAAAGTTTCCCTCGCTGCAACCCCACGTAAGATTGCATTAATAGGGTTGTTGTTTTTACATCTGAACTATTTTTGTTGAAACATAGTTGAAGTACAAGTTTGTGGAAATGGAATGAAATTTCAATGCTTACCATAATCTTCTGATTAATGGTTGTTGTATTTATTATTTATAAGCCTATTTTGTATTCACCTACTACATGTATGTATTATTTTGCCCCACTAGTCCAAAAGGGAAATTTTCACCAATATGTATACAAATCACATAATGTTTGATTGTTGAGCCATATTTGCATATTTTATTAAACTAAATAATTGGAAAGTCAAAATGCGAGCTGTTGACCAGTAGTGATGGGTTGTCAGTATATGTGTTGTGCTCATAAACTTGTTACTTATAAACAAATGTATTTGATGACATTATAGTCATAAGTAGTAATTTGTTGGGTCAGAGGCCATGCGTTTCCAACACGATCTTACTCCGGATGACTCCGGAACCACAGGTTACTATGGTACTCCGCTTTTCACTGTCGACATATCAGTGACCCGTGAAGCAAGTGCTAAATCTGCAAAGTCAATGAAACGTAACAAAACATTGCATTACACCAAGATTTCCCACTAACAGTATGATTTCCTTACCCATTTTTACAGCTTACTGTTCCTCTGTAGTAACTCTCTTATTAGAGGATAACCAGACATCTTGTCATAACCTTCATTGGTTTTATGGGTAAATATCTGAGGCTGCAATGAAAAATTTCCTTTTACACTATTACTATAAGCCAATCCATTATATAACAGCCCATTGTGTAGACTTTTGCTTCATATAAATAGTGCATGCCTATTGTTAGATCATTCTATTTATAAAGCAAAACTTCTGTTTGGACCTCAATTGTTGTTCATACCCAATTAAACACCTTGAACAGTTCGATTTGGACAGACTAATTATATTTGAAAATTATGTATGAAATATTTAAATATTATGTTAACAAAAAAATGGTAAAAAAATAAGCATGTTTTGCCTTTTTTTTTTTTTTTTTTNATTTACCATTTTAACTGATTTTAACTTGATGTAAAAGCTGATGAAACACTATTTTATTGAATTGATTCTGTATAATGTAACAGTATACATCACTTTAACAATGTAACATGCAGAGCACAGAAATTGTATTATTTAGATTGCTTCACAGTAGTACATAACCCACTCTCCTGTTCACAATATTGTAGGTTTTCAACACTTTAGGGCCTTGCATACAGCATATTGCCCATCCTCAGTTAAACAGATTGTTAAAGGTACATTCGGGTCGATGGTATCATTTTTCTCTTGGTTCTTCTCAGTATGGTTTGGAAATATTTATTTTTTTTTATTAAAGATTGAACTTGAATTTAATTAACTGAAATGTGATCTATGTTCTTCTGTAATGTGGCTATACTGATTCAGAGTTAAGTTCTTGAGTGACGTTTTTTTATAAATATATCAGAATACTGAGAAGATGGGTATATAAAAAAGGATACATGTACTTGCATGCAACTTCTTAATTTAAAAGTATTGCATGGGCCCATGTTTACTTATGCTTTGTAAGTCCCCTACCAGTGAAACCGGAATGGACTATCAGTTTGTCAGCTGTCTGGATCCTGTGAGAACTCAAAAAGTGCTCAAGCTAGGTTGATGAAACTTGGTATGTGGATAGAGGGCCATTTGGGGAATATGCACATTATTTTTCATTAGCCAAAAAATGTGGTTGCTATGATAACAGAAATTATTGAATACTGTCCAAAAAGTCTGGATCCTACAACTCACCAAGTACTGTAATTAAAGGTAATTGAGATTGGTCTGTGGATAGAGGGTCATATGGGGAATATGCAAGAAATGTCTTCTTTTTTTTTTTTCCAACACAAAATTGCGGTCGCTAGGGTTACAGAAATAATTGAACACTATCAAAAACATCTGGATCCTGCAATAACTGAAAAGCACTGGAGCTAGGTTTATGAAACTTGGTATATGAATATAGGGCCATGAGGGGAATATGCACATCATTTTTGTTTTTCTGGCAAAAACAGTGTTTGCTATTGTTAGAGAAATAAGTGAAAATTAAAATCTTTATCTTGCACAAACTCAAAATGCACTAAAGCTTACTCTGACATTAACCTGGTAGGGGACTGCTTTTTCATCTGTGATCAAGCTCTTGTTAATATTGTTCTTNGATACATGTGCGTAAAGTGTTGTCCCAGATTTGCCTGTTCAGTCCGCACAGGCAAATCAGGGACGACACTTTCCACCTTAACTGGATTTTTGCTAAGAAGAGACTTTCTTTAAACGAAAAATATCATAATAGCGGACAGTGACGTCCCTGATTAGCCTGTGCGAACTCCACAGACTAATCTGTGACGTCACACATGCATTAAACCCCTTTTTCTCAGAGCGCGACTCATTTGTGAAAAGTTAAATGCTCGTTATATAACCCAAGTGCGGTAAAGAACTCAACACTCTTACCTCCTTCAACTTCTGTGACCCATGGAAAATCTTGCTTCCAACTACTATCGAACCCACTGGTACGCTGCTTGGACCGCTTTGTTGGTTGTTGGGAGGTCTCATGATCACTGGCTACGTCCTGGACACTTTTACTTTCACTTATTAAACTCTCTGACAGCGATGGTTCATTATTAATTTTGACCAAGAAATTAGTTATCGCAGATTTGCCAGAGACAGGGACTGGTCGTTTCTTAGATCTAATCATTCTGTCATGCACAAAAACTAAAGAAAAGTGTGTTGCAGGTATATAGCTGTTATTAGCGTATTCCGTAAATATGAAAGAAACTATTTGATCTGAATAAATTAAGTGTCAGTACTGTAAAGTTATAGTCGCCGATGAAAAAAATAGTGTGAAAACATTTGAAGTGGGCGGGAGCAATCAAATGAGACTTCTAATTCCAGTTAATTGTAATTAGAACTTAAATTACCCACAACCGCAACAAACAAAAGTAACTGTTCATTTTTGAAGTACCGCTAAAAAAGTCGTTAACAATTAAAATAAAGCAAACAAACCAATTGAGCATAACTTTTACTGCTCTTACGCCACTAGTACCAGTAGTAATCGATCATTATCGCCCATAATTAGGGGACAAACACCATAATTGACCCCCATAAACGACCTGTAAATCGTTCGCGCATCTTATCTAAGCCCATTATGCACACACCGCTGATTAGCGCGTGCGCGTTTTATCTGTTCGTTGGCCGAATGCAGACAACATTCGGATCAGAGCTTGCGAGCGCTTGTGGAATTTTAAAGCGTCGCGGCGACATGATCGGAAAAACAAGCGCCATGGGGAGATTGATTTTGAACTCCAAGCACCGCGCACCCGCTGTGCTAAAACCGCCTGGGTAAATGCCTGAGATTATATAGCCATTTGCTTTGTAAACTGCTGCAAAGAGCATCTTTCTGCGAAACTTGACTTAATGCATGTGCATAAAGTGTCCTCCCAGATTAGCCAGTGCAGTCCGCAGAGGTTAATCAGGGACTTTACGCCTAAACTGGAATTTTTCTTGGAAGATACTTCCTACGAAAAAGACAATAAAAGCGGATTTTTTTTCCCCAGATAAGCGTGGGCTGACTGCGAAGGCTTATCTAGGACCACTTTTTTGCAACATGCATTAAGCCCCGTTTTCCAATAGCAAGGCTCAAATATATACCAATGATTGGTCAACTCATTCATTTATTAACAGATATCCATTGTTTATTCTCAGCAACCTCTGAATGTATAATTTACGGCTAGCCTTTCACTAAGCAGCCTGCCCTGCGTGTATTTCAGGCCTTGACAGGATGACCGAGGCCACAGCGCCGGACGACGTCCACAAGGAGACATCCATGCAGGAGCTTGTCACTAACACAGGCACCATGAGCATCCAGCCCCGCAATGAGATAGAGGACCCCATGGCCCCACAGGGGGCCGTAGGCAAGCAGGATCACAGGGTCCTCAAGTCACCCAGCACCGTAGGTTTTCCATGGTTGCAAATTGTCATTGCTGCTTATCAGAATTTACAGGCTGACTTAAGTTGTTATTTTGTTTATCTGGTCAACTAGACATTTAGGGATTAAATTATAGCTATAACTATCCTTTCATAATTTACCGGTAAGTGCTGCCCGAGTTGTAACATTGAACTTATATGTATGATTGTAGCCAATAATACTAAATGATCTATCAGAATTTCAGGGCTGACTGAGTTGCTTTTGGGGTTCTCATGTAATCTAGCACTAGGTTTTGATCGTTGCAAATAGGTCTTGCTTCTCTTTTTAATGTTAAGGGCTGACTGAGTTGTTAACTTGGCACCTTGCTGAGCTACTTGTCAAAATATTAATTTCTCTATCGAACATTGATTATGATCGATAATTTACCTAAACCAACAACATATCCTTCATTTAATTCATAAAGCAACTTACATATTCATTAAATGATCTGTTGTTCCCTCCACTTTCAGGAGACCCCTCCTACCAGCCCCACCACCCCCACAACCCCGAGTGAGGCATCAAAGCCACCGCTCAGACGAGCAGGGTCCACTTCTAGCGCTGGGGGAGGATGGGTTGCCTCCCCTGAATGGGTGGGTTGTCTTGGTTATCAATGTTTGTGCATGCTGGTTAAAGTAATATTTGTAAAAACTACCAGAAATCTGAATCGGTTATATTAAAAAGATTTTCAGAAATGTACTGTTAAATTATATATGTTCTAGGCATTTAAATGTACTGATAAAGTATTTATTCACTAAATAAACAAATGTTTAAAGTTGTAAAAGATGTTTGCTGACAGGGCTATCAAATACATATGCAACCTACTTTTTAATTAGTCAAAATAAAAGATTGATTTTGAATATTGTACGCTGTTACATAAAATACTACAGTATATATTTGCCAGTAATCCCAATGCGGTATTTGCCTGCAGGTCCATTCCTGGAAGCACAAGCTGCCTCTGCAGACCATCATGAGGATGCTGCAGGTGCTGGTACCACAGGTGGAGAAGATCTGCATAGATAAGTAAGCAAAATGTCTGGACTCAACCCTTTCCCACTCAGAAGCACAGTGACAATGGCTAGATTCAGCAAGCATTAAACCAGAACATCCTGCAAGTAACTAATAGTCTGTTCATGTTTTATGCTGTTTGCTGCTTATCAGTATCTTAGAGTTGGAAATCAAGCCTTTACAACTTGAATCTATTAAGAAAGGTCTTTTATTTAATTTGATTTTCCAAGGGATTTCAAACGCATTGAAGTGTGTATTTGAGTGGTAAAGGGTTAATATATCTCATGAACTAAAAGTAATTGTAAACTGTGCTTGCATGGACATGTCTGCAGATGTTGTTTTTTTTGTCAAAACATACACACCCCTAATAAACATGGTTTGTCAAACAATGATCTAATACAGTAAAAACTCTATTAACAACCACCTCGGTATTACGACAAACTCGCTACTCCCACCGCCATTTTTCAGTTCTGAATTTTTTCTTCTATATTTCAATGGTCGTTATACCCACTAATCCGACCAACCCGCTAATCCGCTATTACGACCACTTAAATCAGTATCAATCAACGAAATTGCTCTAAATAGACACCCGGCAAATGACCAGTAATTTTCACACCTTGATTTGCTGTTGTGGTGCTATCGGGTTTGTGTACCAAGCCATTGTGTACCAATTTAGGACAATTAACAACAACAGTATTTGTGACAACGGTATTTGCATCGACTGCTAGGTGTAAGATTTTCGGCCATTGTTATTCTTTTTAACCCTTGATTCTTGATTCATAATTAGCTAATAGTATCGAGTCTTTGATATTGGTTATTGTTTGGTACATACAATTAAAGATTTAAGACGTTGAATAATTTACCAGTGAGGATAAATGAATTAGATGGTTTTGTTCGATATAAAAACCAACCTGTAGGCCATATCGTTATTCAAAATGGATAAGCGGAAAAGGAAAGAGTTGTGTTTAAAAGAAAAGATTGATTTAATCAACGCGAGAAATGGCTAATCTCTGTATAAAGCTCTGCTAAGAAAACAACAATAGACTGTTTCTTTAAGTAAAGAGTCTTATCTGAGATTACTTAAGGATAGTATCATGATAAACATTATGTTTTAGTTCTTGTTTTAAAAGCTTGAAATACTATCTTTGTACAATGAATTGATTGATTACTGTTATAATGCATGCAAAACGACTAAACTTCATTGAATATTTACCATTTGTAGTATCTTTCCATCAAAATTCATGAAAACTCAGAATTAAGACCACCTCGCTATTAAGACTTCTTTTCAAAAGTCCCACAATTGGTCTTAATAGCGAGTTTTCACTGTATATAAATCTACCCCCATTTCATTCAGCCCCTAACCATGTACACAAACTGTACCCCTGTTTCATTTGTCCCCTTAACATGTACACAAATTGTATCCCCATTGCATTTACCTTAACCAAGCTCTTAAACTGTAAGCTTAAATACATAGGTTTAAACTAGACTGTTACCTTATTTATTCCGACCATTTACCATGTAATTGTTCTTAAACACTACCCCAATTTCATTTAACCCGTAACCATTTATTTGGCCCGTAACCACAACATTGTTCACAAATATTAACCTGATTTCATTTGGTTCCATAACTGTGCCCCTTTTCCTGTCCAGGGGTCTAACGGACGAGAGCGAGATCCTCAAGTTCCTGCAGCACGGTACCCTGGTGGGTCTGCTGCCAGTTCCCCACCCAATCCTGATCCGCAAGTACCAGGCCAACAGCGGCACCACCATGTGGTTCCGGACTTACCTATGGGGGGTCATATATCTCAGGTAGGCACTATGGGATGCAGGATTCCCATGTTGAATTGAATAGCCGCAGTGCGATTTTAAACAAAATCATGTAGTACAAAACATATTTAGGCTGTCTGATTAGACATTTTTTGATGCACTTGATTTTTACTTTGGCAAACTGTGTTCCATCCCCACTCCTGGCTCCTGAAAGTTTGGTAAGTGGTCAAAATGCAAGACATCTGGGGTTTCCTCCAAGTACTCTTGCTTTCCCCACAGTACCAGACCAAACCAAAAATGAATGTTTTTCTGGTTACTTTCGTTCATTACCTTCAAAGTTTATCATCTCTGCTCTATGAAATACATGTTATAATTCATGACTGGTTCTGTGTTTCAGAAATGTTGACCCTCCCATATGGTACGACACCAATGTGAAGTTGTTTGAAATCCAGCGAGTCTAGCATCTGATCCATGAAAATCTCCCGTTTGTCATTGTAAAATCTCCTGTTTGTCATTGTAAATCTCATTGTAATAATACAGCTGAAGCACATACCGCACCTTTCAGTTTGCAAACATGAACAAATGTTGAATGTTTTGAACTTAAACCAATTTGGCGTGTTGAAAAGAGGAAAGTTGTTGGATTTGGTGGAATATCGATTTTAATTCAGGAGTGATCATAGACAAAAAATAATCTATGATCACCGGTGAACAAAAATCAATATTCCACCCAATCCAACAAATTTTCTTTTTATTTTATGCTTACGAATATTTTGTATTTTTCCCAAAAAGAGTTCCGGAAAACAATGAAAATTATCGATAATTTTCATTGATAATTTTCACTGTTTGAAAGAGGGAATAATCAGTTTTAATTCACCGATATTTCTCTATAAACTACCGGAAAGCATAAAATAAAATTATTTATTTGCAGCTTTGTGTATTGCATATTATCTATTGGTGATCACATTGAGTTGTGCATGTATATCCAGTGATATAATTATGTTGTTTAAGTATTTGGTATATGATCATTTGGTTAACATGTAAAATTAGAGGAAATCCTGTTATATACCAGTATATGTGTTAATGTATATACTATAGTTGTTGAATACTATTTTACAAGGTACATATAGTTATTGTGGTTGTTTTATTTAGTAATTGGGGTAGCTTTATGACATTTGTTTTCTCTATATAAATGGGTTGTAATGTTGATACAGTTTGTCGTGTTCTGTAAAAACTGGGCATAATGCTTGTGCGTAAATTGTGCCCAGTTTAGCCTGTGCAGTCCGCACAGGCTAATCAGGGAAGACAATTTTCCGCTTTTATGGAATTTTTCGTTTAAATGATGAGACATTCATAGCAAAAATCTAGTTTAGGCGGAAAGTTTCGTCCCGGATTCATCTGGGATGACACTTAACGCACATGCATTATGCCCAGTTTTCTCAGAACGCGACTCCAGTGATGTTGATTGTGCATAATCTACCCAACAGTGTTCTCCATGCAAGACATTATAATATTTTGTAAGAAGAAACTTAAATCCACGAATAATCTTAGTTGATTTTTGGTTTGTTTTTGACTTTTGACATAGCAATACACTATAAATATTCAGATGATTAATACTTCATTCATTCCACATTGTCGAAGTTTAAGATTGTGTGAACATCTTTATTGGTTTTAGTTTTTAGCATATTGTTTAACCCTTTGAGCGCTGGAACCGGATTTTGAAGGCCTTTGCAAACAGTTTGGATCCAGATGAGACGCCACAGAACGTGGCGTCGTGGCGTCTTATCAGGATCCAAACTGTTTGCTATTCTGATAGTATTCTTTGAAAAAAAATCGAAGAAAATGCTAATTTTAGAAATTTAGCAGACAACATTTTAGCAGACGACAAATTTCCCAGCATGCAAAGGGTTAAATGTGAACAGGATACAAAATATGTAGAAAAAAACGTATCTAAATGATAACATGCATATTGTTGATTGTTGTTAAATATTTATTACTGTATTTGTTCTTGTGTAGTAATCCTATTTCACATTTATTAATCCAATTATGTTATTAATACCACAATGTAATCAACTCTATACATTCCTGGACAGAGGGCATTGTCTGATTTCAAATAAAGTAACAATACTTAAAAAAAAAGGTTTTATAACGGAAACAATACATACAGTTAGGCTAGCAATGTATATCTACGCATTTTGTTATTGGATTATTTATTTACCTTCAATATATGTTTATCATAGAAAAATTAACTTGTATTTTCTGTTAGCATATTTTAATTCACAGTAGTTTTTTGTTTTGTTTTGTTAAATGTTCTGCTTCGTCTATTTATACATGTAGCAACTGCTTATAACAGAAACAATATTATATCTACGCATTGTGTTATTGAGGATTAATTTACCTATGTTTATCATGGACAAACTAACTTGTATTTTCTGTTATATTTATTTTTATTCTCAGTTGTTTTTATGCCCCCGGTAGGGTGGCATATAGCAGTTAGACTGTCAGTCCGTCGTCTGTGTGTACGTCCGAAAACTTTAACGTTGGTCATAACTTTTGCAA
>VMBQ01007261.1:0-46615 GCA_007657795.1 Dreissena rostriformis | reverse complement strand
ACTGAAAATAAGAAATAATACTCTGTACAGTAGATCTTTTAACTAATTCACATATTTTAATCTATATGATGCATGAAATTTGTTTTTATAATAATGATTATTTGTATGATATATCTGAACATTTCTGCTAATCTTTACTTTTCATATTTGATAAGGGAGGATAAAAGATTATATAATGTTGTTATTATTATTTTATATACTTGTTTATTGTTTGTAAAGTTACCTGAAAACATCAACTCTTAATGTCATGTTTTAATACCATTTTAGACAAATACCTAAATGTCTTGATAAGCAGAAATTAACAAAGTTTTAATATGTAAATAGATAAGTATAGTTTTAAACTTAACATAATAATTATTAAAACTTTAAATAGTACATTTTAGTTTGATAAGTGTAATATATTATGTTTTGTTGTATTTTATGTCAGCTTTTATGAGATTGTGATATATAGTCTCTTATAATTCGCTATGAATGGCCACATTGATACATGCTATGCATATTTGATTGTAATACTGGTTATGATGAATTGTTGATGAGACTTAAATAAACTATTAAACCTTTGTATTTACTGTGGTTTATCTCGAAGGACGAATAACTGTCCCAGTGTCGGCAAAGGTGAGAAAAAATCTTTGATACTTCACCGTCCCGCTTCGCCCGGCTGCCCCCGATACTGTGCGGTTGATAATTGATCCGTTAATTGCATCAATGACCACACGTGTCTAATGTTTAGCCATTAACACTTGAGTAAGCCCTGTCACTTTAACTGCAATTAACTGCAATTAATACACAGGCTGCCGAAAGGCCGAAAGACTAATTGTTTTTTTTTACAAACAACATCCCAAAATGCATTGAGTTATATTTTTGCGTATAAACACCGTCGCAAATTTGCAGAATGTTGTTCCATCCTTGAACTCCAACAGTCATTATCATGGCTAACTTGAAAGATAATTATGAGTTGTCGGTCGAGCAATCCAGAGAAGGACCCGGTATCCAACCTGGGGGATATCTGGATCGGCCAAGAGGGTGACTAAGCGGAAGTTTGAAGTTAAGTCGCTCAAGGAAAAGTACGCGGCCATCATAGAGGTCGAGAAAGGCCTCAAGACCAAGAAGAAGATAGCAGAAGAGTTTGTCATCCCGCAAAATACGCTCTCAACGTGAAAAAGGACGAGATTAAGGCGAAATTCCTTACCGGCAATCTCGAGCCAGCAAGAAAAAAGGCGCGGGCGGCAAAATTTCCTGATATAGGAGCGGCCTTCGTATAGAATCGTAAGAAACGCGCATTGAATCTCATATAGTAATTATTACGCCGTTATGAGTATTATGCCACACGGTGACGGCTTTAGTAAGACCACTTAGCAGGTATTTAGATGTTAAAAACAATGTAAATTTTCGTCTCATTTTCCTTGAAAACGCCTTATCGGATATCTTGAGGTCTTGTTATCTCGTTATTTTTTCTTGATCCCGCCGACTTCGAGATAACGAGAGTAGACTGTATATCAGTCCCAACTGCCAGGCATGTACATAAGGTTGCTGTCTAACAGCTGCAAAAAACAGATTAAACTATTAATAGGAATGATTTGATGCGAAATGGGGTTTGGTATTAGTTTCATACTGCACTGCATCGTACAAACTCAAACCAACAGGTTTCCGTCCAACCTTTGCAATCAACGGACTTGTAACTTATACACGTTTGAGAAAGCTCATAGCAAAATGGCAGGTGCTGGTATTGTTATTTTGGTACCACGCTATTACTAATCTGCGCTACCAAGTTGGAAACTATACGTTACCAACAGATATACAAAAGTTACACCATCATTTTTCAACAAAGATTACTACTTTTAATATCAGGTTCTACTTTCTTACGTTTGCTCTGCTATCCTTCAACAATAACAAACAGCACCAGATATAATCAAACATTTATCAAAGACGCACTCATACTATGAAACTATCGCGTCAAAATTACTTGCTGTAATCTAACATTTTGGTACAATTGACAGTCATTTACAGATCACCTGCTGCTGATATTAGTTATGCAACGTAACAAAGAAGCCACATACAGATATCAACGTTATAATTTACCAGTGAATTGTGTTCATTTATTTGAAGCTGTACAGTTTCCATTGATTGCATGAAGAACGAATATATTAGAAAAGTAGATTTTTCCTATCTGACTCGCCCCGAAACACGTTGATGGCTGCGTTTACAGCACAGAATACAGGCATTGGTATGCCCAATTATTGCGTTATATGTACGTGTCCATTTAGTTGTTCTACTACGGTAAAAAAATCTTGATGATGTTTTGTAATTGCATCATATCTCGGGGCAACCAAACCTATTTGCGGAATGTTATCTAAGCGTTTATTTCTTGAAAATAAGTCTAACAATAACGTGAGCTGTAGCTGCCATCGTGTTTGAACATATCTTTTATATATGTAATAATTTTGTTCGGAAGTAACTTCCACGCGTTTGGTCAATTATGTTAGGACGTAACTTTCACGCGTGTGGTCATTTCAACATCATGACTCATCAAAACTCGAAAACATGAGAAGAGAAATACTAGTTAATATTGCTACTTAGTGTCAAATTGCCCATAATATTAGGACAGTACATACATCACTTCAAAACATTAATGATTAAAATAATCGTAAATTAAAATAAGTTGGAGTTGAAATCGTTCAAAACATGCCGACCCTTAAGTTTAAACATAATAATGCCAGTTTCCATTTATTTTCCACAAAACAAACAGCGGCTGGTTAGTAAAATGAATTACATTTCTGAATGAATGTTTCTTAATTATCATTACGCTATTTTCCAACGTATTTATCTTCAAGATAAAGTGACATCGTTCGCCCTCTTTAATTTTTGCTGCCAAGCTCGAAAGAATAAGTGTAATGTGAAATACCATAAATGGTGTTTTTTGAGAGACTTAATGCTTCATGCCAAAATAATTCAGGAGTTAGGAATGAAATCCGACATCGAAATTTGCGTTTATATCGATTTTGTTCAAAACCACTTTATGATGGTTCATGAAATAACCTAACATCCACGGATAAAGACATCTGACGAAATTATGGAACGAAAAATGATATTTTTGAAAACCATTAGATGGAGAGCATTTGTTTTAGTCCAGACATCATTGTAAACGCTAGATGTATTTTGCAACTCCATTATAAATAACAAAAAGATTAGAAACAATTTAGTAGATCTTATAGAAGCATTATAATTACATATTTTCTAAAATTGTACTTTCGGTTTAATCATTGATATATTTACAGATACCTTTATGTTATATAAAAGACAGATACGTTGTAAGTACCCCTCTTCGTCAACCAACAGGATACCGTGTATTACATGCATGTAGTTGAATGCTGTCAGATATGTGTGGGTACTTTATAGCTGACAATGTATTTTCCAATTAATCCTAAAGGGTAGCTGAGACCTCAATATGGTTCTTGAATTATTCAATTAACAAATATTGAACATCAAATATGGAGGCCTGTGTTTAAACATGCAATTGTTATGATAAAATGTATATTGCGCTTTTTGTCTTTTTTTTTGTTTTAAATGAAACACACTGGGTAACTCTTTTGAACATGGCATATGTCAATGTAGACTGTGTATCATAATCAACGAAAATACACGTTGATTTAAAAGCTCTGACAATTACAGTATACAAAATATATTCAAAAAAAGATAACACTACATCTAAGTCCATTAAGGTTTTATGTGAATATATAGTACAGTAGGTAATTGTTACCGAAAACGAATAAATGTTTAGTCGTAATTAATGTACCGCATTGTTTATCACATACACCGATCCAAAACAAAACAAAAAAAATAAGTGTGCATTCGGAAGTTTATAAGGTCCTTCCTTGACTAATGATGCATTATGTAAGAACCCGTTTTTTGTCCCAGCACTCTAACTTAATTTACTTATTAGACTCACGAAATGTTGGACTCATTTTGAATGATAACTGCAATTTCAAGCTTTTTTAATAACATATTTGTCCGGTATGGTGATCACCAACCAATGGAACAATGTCGAGATTATTTCTACAAAAATAATTAAAACTTTATTGTCGATGCTCTTTCATCTATATCAACGGTTTGAAAGTTCGTGTTGCATTATAAACTGTAATACTATATACACAACGCAGACTGAACACGAACAAGTCCATTGTAATGTGATGTATTTTCTTATGAATATATCCAATAAACCCCTGGTCTTCTCACACATGATTGTGAACCACTATTAAGATATAACATTTAAATCGAAGTGTCCAACAAATATTGGGGCAATGAAATTAATTCTTTCACGAAGCTTTAATGCCTTTTTCTCAATGGCTAATTTTCTTGTTCGTCGGAATGAACAAAGTACGATTATTATTCACACCATTCTCGCAAATCGCATCATCATTCACGCAAATCGCTCGCTATGAGAATGAACCGAAATATTAAGATAATTTTAATGTTTTTTNGGGGGGGGAATGAGGGGGTTGGGAGGGGGGTAACGAAGTGACGCAATTTACATTCTTAAAATAATTTATATTGAAGTTCCTTTTAATAGATAAGTCAGTTGCACTAACAGACTTCGCTATCGTAGGACGTAGGCAGTTTTGTTATTGACATATCGGCGACAATAACGTCAGTTTCATGTAAGTGCAGATGACTATCTCGAATTGGGAAAATCTGTATAAAGCCAGTCGTAATTAAGTGGACTCAAAAACATTAGAATGAACACTGAACAATCATTAATCTTTGGGGAAAAAACAATTCATACAATTTAAACTTGTGTTAAGATTATGCTCGTTCGGGTTCATTTGCCAAACGAATTAGATGTACCACGAATCGAAATTCCCCCACAACCCCTGTTTGGAGATACGCATGAACAACATGTGTTTTGTATTTTCATTGATATCGCAAAATTTAACAAAATGCATCAATGGTGGAATTATATGGAACGGACGCAATTCTTTACATAATGAACGCACACACAATTACAATTTTCACCTGTAACTGTCAGTTACTGAACTAATCACTTGTATAGGACACGCGGATGTGCATTTAGAGTAATACCGGCAAGTATAATTAAACTCTAAAACGTTATCGGTAAAGAAATTATTATACCCACCGCTGGCCCTATATTGACGGCAAGTGACCAATTGCATATAAAATACCGTAACATACATGCATCGTATGACAAATATCTTTTTATATAAGAAATTGGGGCAAAATGTGCTAACAACGTGTGGGATCTGAATGCATTTATTAAATTAAAATAAAATACAAAAATTTAATATTTCACTCAAATATGTAATGTTCTGCACTTTATACGTTTTTTATTTATTGATTTATACGAAAAACAATTATATTATATTGTATTGTGTGTGTTTTTTTTTCTTTTTTNTTTTTTTTGTTGGGGGGGGGGGGGGATTTGTTATAATCGAGCAAGCGAACTCTTTGATTTAGTGTATGTTTATGTTAGTTTCCACATTGCATGCTAACACTAACGCCACACCTATTATTTTTCTTCTTGAATTTATTTGGCCAATGGTTTAACTTGAATCCAAGATTTCATAATTTAACCATTGTTAAATGTATTTCTTATATCATGTTATACTACCATCTCACTGCAACGAAAACTCTTCACTGAACATGTTTCTGGAGTTTCATTATTTAATTTAATATATATTCAATAAAAAAGACGACTCTTCAAAACAAAACATATGCTTCAACGGGGTAATTTCATCACACAATTTTTGAAATATTAGTGCTTGCTTTATTTAAAGTGCTTAGAATACAATTATTTTATGACAAAATTATTGTATTTTTCTGTTATATTCTAAATTAATGGAAAGACACGATTTAATAAGTGTCACTTATTAATGACTCAATATAACACCTGAAAAAATTGTCAATAAAAATTTCTTTCTGCGATGTAGTTGACAATGAACGTATGTAAAGTAGAAAATGCTTTAACCAGGTTTTTAATAAGCAGTGATTTATTTATGTTTATACATATGTACGGCGTTTGACATTTAACATCACGAATATTAGGTACTTTTCTTAAGTAGCAACGAGTTGTTGAATTCAAATAGTGTAAATGTAAAATTCCACTGTAAATTATGAATATTGTATAACACCGCACTGCGAGATGTTCAAGTATATCTATGATGAATTATCACGGTCTTATTTGTGCTAATCAAGCATGTATATAAGTCACTGTGCATTTAGCTTTGATTAGATTTCGCTAATGATGCCACGTTATGAATGGTATGGTGGTTGTCATATCACCAGTTTCTTGTTGGCTAATGATTGTTATATATGCAACTAGATTTTATTAATGACTATTACATTTTATATTTTGTTCACTTATACATTTGTTGTTTTGTTTTCACTACAAATACTTCTTGTTAAGATCAACATTGTAATTAAGATGATTATTTATATACAATATAATTTCAGTTAGTTTGGTAACGAATTTAATTGAAAAATATGCATTATTTTATTCTTTGAAAATATGTTTGGTTATGACAATACCATTGCAATAAAATTTAGATCTCCAATTTTATATTTATAAAATGTACATTTCAAGATAGGTTGAGTCAAATAATCGCTCGTTGAAAATTACATGAATGGTTTTGTTTATCAAGATTTAAACGTGTTTATGAGTTCACGCGTTCAAAGTATTTAAAATATTAACAAATAAGTGGGATGCAATTTTTTACAAGAGCTAACATACAATTCATTTTAACTAAATTTACCATGTTTATCGGAGTATCAATTTTATTAGAACATTTCGAATACAAAGGTTAGTTTTGAATGCAGATACGTTTATATAAGCGAGGATTGGAAAATCTCAACAACGATCTTTTTTCGAGTGGTTCGTGTTTTAGTACCGAGAAAATAAACTTATCTGTAGTTGAAACTTCACTTGAATTCCATTTAGCCCATAATTTTCTACAAAAGATGGTTCTTATATTGTGAACAAAAAAATTGATGAAGATGCTTGAAATAAAAACAATGAAAATCAAATAATGTCATGCCAATAAACAAATGACTTTGGCGTGAGAGCTTTATGTTAATAATGATGATATCAAGCAAGGTTTCCTCATCAGGGTTTATTTCGACACTGCACACCAAATGATGGGTTAAAATATTATGTTTTATCATCATTTACGCCAAAGTCGTATAGATAACATGCTTACTATGTCACCAGTCTTACCCTAAAATGTTATCAGACTCGTTAACATTTTATTGAATTTGCCAGACATTTTGAAGGTTTTGTTAAGTTAAAAATAACGGGTTGTTGTTGTTGTTGTATATCTGTTTGATATAATTACTTCACAACAATGTTTATGGTCATTTTAGCAAATGTAATCCTTTTCAGCTTCTTCGTCGACTTTTTGTTTAAATAAAATAAAAGAAACAAAACCAAAATCCCAACTTACTTAATTGTTCGGTCAAATAACATGTAACAAACATTTGTGTATGCATTAAACCTTAAACAACATTTGAAAAATATTACAATTATTTATATTGGCGTTTATTGGAGTTGTTTGCATTCTCTTTACACAATATACAAACCGCCTTCTGTTCTACTACCCTTCATTTCAATTGGCTTACAGCAGTATTGGATTCGTAAACGAACTGATGTAAATAGAAGATTGGCATCATGAACATAAAGCAATTTCCTTCTGTCAAATGCCGCACGCATCAGACAGTTTCGTTTTCCGGTTTTCGCTCTTGCGTTATTACATCAAGCTATTTTCCATTCCATTACGAAAGAGTAGATTGTCGCTTACAAGGCATCAATTAGTGTCGTTTTACATATGGTTTTCTCTAAGAAGCTGGTTAATAACTGGACATGAAGAAGTCGGACGGAAAATATACGGTTGTCATAGATGTATTAGGTTTTCTGTATTGAAGTAGAATATTGCTAAATTCAGTGATGTGATTAATACAAAACATTAATAAATCAATCAAATAAATAGTGTTGATTATTTTTTTATTATCTGGTATAGTTATTAAAACAAACGAAAATATCATCATTTACACACATAAGTAATCATTTCATAAATTGCTTCGTTTATATTCGTGAAAGTTTTCATGTACAATTTTTAATTGTATAGTATTTTGTTTTTAAAGATTATATGTTTGGTGTACCAAAATGTGCACAGAGCACATGGAACAAACCGAAATCACAATTACAACTTTTAGATTCGCTTTATGACAGTGTCTACAAAAAGGGAGATGACAAGGGCAGTTACGAAACGATATCTTCATGCGAGTTATGCTACCCAAACCTTTGTGAATTAGTTTTTAATTTTCAAACTTAATACATATATTATATACTTTAAAATACTGACTATTAAAATATCAACATATTTATTTACCCAATTAGTTCTGGAAATTTTCAGGAGAGTGGGTCGGGGTATAGCATACGTGTTTAATGTACACGCTTATATTGGACACGTATATGACATACAATGCGAAAGGGGTAAATGATAGCAACAGAAATCACTGAATATTGATTAATACAACACGATGAGCTTGAATATGCTTAAGTGTATAACACATCTGTTCTGTTCTATTCTGTATATATAAAATGTTGACGTTAAAATCGACTTCCGTTTATCGTTGAACGTGGAATACTTAGCAACAATACACATGCTTTTTAATAAGCGCTTTTAAAAGTGAATAACGAAGTCAAGAGACCATTATAACCCAGCCAATATTCACCGAGCAAGACAAGCTGTTTGCGCTTAAATTAGAATAAATATCCTGTTGTTTTCTATTGATATCAGGAAGAATAAATTGAAGTTTCTACGCTCTGGTTGGTTAATGTAATTGTGTTCCTGTTATCATCTATATTCTCTTCCTTGATACGAACGATAGAGTGAGCAACTTGAGAATACAAGTACTATTAAGTGTTTGTAAACAACTATGAGCTGCGTCATGCGAAAATGGGTCTTAAGATATGTGTTCCTGAATTAAAAATTCAGACACAGGGGTACCGTTTTTGGATGTGTGTGCACTGGGGTACTGCTGATTCGGAAACTCAGGTATAGGGTTGCAAATGTGCTTTTATGTCCTGGGGAAAAAAACTGCAACAGTAAGCAGAATTTAAAGTTGATGTGTTTATCATTTTTTGAGAAAGTAAAACTATAAAGGGGTGAATGAGAAGTTCCTTTCAGTGTTTTATAATTGTGTATAATAAATATGCCTATTTTGATCGTTATTGTGACTTTCATGCATAGGATTTGTTTATGTTCGCTCTATATTCAATGATTGCTTATAAAATGTAAAACAAGTTGTTTGCATTCTTACATACATATTCTCATTTGAAAATGTTAACAAGATGTTTGGTGCATTGGAACTTAAACCATAAGCTGCTGAATAATTGATCAAGCGTTAGATGAAGTGCCTTACAATTACTATCGTATATGGTAAACAAAACTCTTATGAACATGTTTAGAAACTATTTCTTAGGAGCCACTTCCATGAAATACTTGAACAAGCAAGTGTATTAACATATGATAAATATAGATAACATACATAAATAGTTCTTCCTAGTAGTGTGAAGCGCATTCTTAAAATCTATAGATATGTACTTTTGTTAACAGTTAATATATATCTACTGTTGACGGGTAGGGTCGTATAACACAGTTTTTCATGCGCGAACAGATAAGCAAAATCTCAGATATTTACTAATGATAAGGAATCAAACTTCGCGTTTTAATATAGAGAATACTTAATTGGCGTTGAGTACAAATAGGTTTATATATCGTGGCTTAGAAACCACGAGCATTGGCGAGTGGTATTGTTCTTTGCGATCGCCTGATATTCTAATATTTATCCCAGCATGATTTGACTATCTTTATTGTGAAAATAAACAAAGAAAGATGGCTTAAAATAAACCACCCAAAACTCAAATGAGGTCATGAAAAAAAAATATAAAAAATAATGACGTCATCATAATGCGTGTATTTCATGTTTACATGTGACAACAAGCTTTGCATACACCATCGTTTTTTTTCTCAAAGCCGGCGTGATGATAGGGAAAATGGTGTAAACTTTAGTGTAATACAGCACATCACTTCTAGTAAACTTAAAATAAGTGCTGAATAATAATACGTTTAACACGAAGTGAATGCTTTGTTATAAATAGTGCCCATAAAGGCAGGTATAAATTGTCTATATGGAGAAATTTTCAATACGCTAATACGAAAGTAACGACTCGTAACTTAACCTTTTGTGTTTGAAAAAAATCAATAATAATAATGATAATAATTAATAATAATAATAATTAANCACTTTTCGAAGTCACGCTTGGGATTGTATTCATGCTGAGTACTTTGCGGTCGAATTCCGCAAATACAACTGATACTGGTTCTGGATTAGCAATAGCTGGGGAACAAGTTGACGGAGCGAGTCTCTTTCTGATGGGCGAAAAAATGAACTCGACTCTGCTAAAACTTATTGGCAAATCTTTTGGGAATATCGAACGCAAATTAGAGAAGATCTGCGAGAACGACCCGTGTGATCAATGGTCACCATGGAATAATTGCAGCGCGAAAGTTGAGAACGCGTTTGGATTTCGGTCGCGGTCGAGAGTGTGTTGGCTTGAAAAACATGGCGCATGTAACAGAACTGGTGAACAAACTGTTGAAAATGATAATAATGTCTGCGAAGGAAAGAAGTGCCCGCCTAAGTACACATCGTACAACTCAGCTAATACATGCTTAAAGGTCAGCAATGAAACGAGAAATCAAAGCGCTGCTGAAAACGTTTGCAAACAAGATGGTGGACATTTACTGAACACTGATACAGAAGAAAAATGGAATGCGAGTGTGGAGTCTATCGTTCGCTCAAACTACGCGGTATTTTGGATCGATGGAACGAGATCGTCAGGCTCAGCAAAGTGGTTCTTTCTGAATGGGAAAGATCCCGAGGCGAATGGCGTCAAGTCTAAGTGGGGTTCAGGGGAACCGTCGAATGAAATGTGCAGGGTGATCAATAAGGTGTCTGGGACGTATTACTGGTATGACACTGCGTGCACGAGCACCTTTAACTTTATTTGTGAGGTGCAATAAACTAGATTGTGTTGATCAGATACATTAAGCAAATTTTACTTGGTTTGTATTCCTGTAAATAAACACAAGTGTGTAAATGTTATTTACAGATGTTAAAACAAATAATCAATTTTATAATCCGGCTAGTCGCAAAGCATGTACCGATAAGTGGAATAATTACAACTAACCTAATGCGACATTATGGTACAACGGCTTTGTAAAACCGGACAAGTATAACAAAGAAAACTCGTGCTACGTGATGCGTTTATTTTGTTTATGTTTTTTTTTGTTATATTTTATTATTTGAATTTAAAATACATATTAGTACCAGATAGTGAGCGGATATTATTAAACTGTAATTCAAGAACAGTTAAAAAATATTCTAATATTTTGGGAGTATAGACTTTCTTATATAAACATATACTTTTTTTATTCAAATTTACTATACTAAACGACCGCACAAGTGAATGTTGTCCTTGTGTTTAAGCAACAGAATAAAACTAACAAAACCTAGACATTTTCTTTTCCCAGTGCATGTCATATTATTGGGATCGTGCTCTTTGAGTGTAGTAGGAAGAATATTATAGAACATTCTTTGTGTATTAACAAATGCATACCAGAAGTTTCGAGTTAAGTGTTAAAGCATACTTGATGATATAAATTAAGTATTCAATTAGAAAAAAACAAGAGCACCGCAGAGCGGATGCCAACGCTCTGCTGCGGGTTTTTTTTACTTTTGACCTTGAAGGATAGCCTCGACCTTGACCTTTCACCACTCAAAATGTGCAGCTCCATGAGATACACATGCTTGCCAAATATCAAGTGGCTATCTTCAATATTGCAAAAGTTATGGCCAATGTTAAAGTTTTGGGACGACGTGGACGGCGGGCGCGTGACGACGAGCTGGCTATGACAATACCTCGGGTTTTCTTCGAAAAAAAGCCGAGCTAAAAATCACACGTACTCTTTGGTATATCTTTATTTTAAGACTACGGCGGAAGCAATTGCAAGCATCATAGAATAATTCCTAACATTTGATATGTAGTCATTTTATTTAATTAGTTCAGTGTGTACCATTACAAATTCCCCAAGAAATATTAGATATGTTATGCCTAAGTTATCAAACATACGTGTATGTAAGGGTTATGTAGGTAACTGTACGTTAAAAGACATAACTGTATTTAATAGGCATACATATATTTTTTTTTTATTGTCATATTTGCTCATGTTTAAATTGTATTATTGTATGATTCCCTGTCTTGGCCATATTTCTTGTGTATATATGTTCCTGGCCAAAGGCAGAATATGCCGGATTGCCAATAAACTTGGAAACTTTGAAGTAAAAATATTGTCAATTTTGTGAAAGTTGTAAATATGATTGTTTTTATTTGATGCTGATCGTACAGGACAAATACATATTTCACTGATTATTGTTATTGCAATGATATGCTATATTTCCCTTATTTTATTTTTCATTGTACGTTTTCCGTTGACATTTATCCAACATTAGAACTTGATTATTCTATACTATTACATATGTACCCATACTACATTTGATGCAATAAACATTTTCTTCTTGTATGTGTTTCATGTTACGGCATCCTATGGAGCTCTGCTTCATATTGTTTTATTCATTTTCAAATGTAAACTGAATTGATTAGTCAGAAGGCGTATCACTTGAGAAGTCAACTTAGTGATTTATATAACAATTGGTGTACATTAGTGTTTTTATAATTGTTCGCACTTGCGTGTGCATATGGATCCCGTAAATTCTAATTCGCTATTGAAACAAAGCATATAAAAATAGAAGCAACAAGAGCTGTGTTTGTGAAACACAATGCCCTCTACTGCGCTTTGAAGCCATATATTTGACCCTTGACCTTGAATGATGACCTTGACCTTTCACCACTCAAAATGTGCAGCTTCATGAGATACACATGCATACCAAATATCAAGTTGCTATCTTCAATATTGCAAAAGTGATCCGGGAGCATAAAAACAGTGTTTAAAAACTCATCTGTGATAAACAATTCTGACAAGAAGTAAAATGCTAATTTGATGGAAAATAGTACAAAACAAGAGTTCCGTGGTCGGAGACATATGCCCCCAAACAGGGCCTTGATACAGGCTTGTTTGCAACAAAACAATAAGAGTTAATCTTATGTTTAATGTACAGTATATAAGGCCCATCACTCAATCCTTTGATGACATATCGAACGGAAACCAAGTTAACACTTAATGTCACATTGACCTTGCCCTTTGACCTAGTGACCCCAATTTCAATAGGGGTCATCTACTGTCCAAGTTCAATGGACATGTGAAGTATCAAGCCAATGCGTCAATGTGTTGACGAGTTATTAATCCGAAGCGATCTTCACACTTATTGTGACAGTGACCTTTGACCTAGTGACCCTAATTTAAATACGGGTCGTCTACGGTCCAAGACCAATGCCCATGTGAAGTGTCGAGTCAATCGGTCAATTCCTTGACGAGTAATTGATCGAAAACGATTTTCATACTTATTGTGATACTGACCTTGACCTTTGACCTAGTGATCCCAATTTTGATAGGGGTCATCTACTGTCCAAGGCCAATGCAAACGTGAAGTATCCAGCCAATCGGTCAATTTGTTGACGAGTAATGGATCAGAAACGATTTTCACAGTTATTGTGACAGTGACCTTGATCTTTGACCTAGTGATCCCAATTTTAATAGGGGTCATCTACTGCCCAAGGCCAATCCACATGTGAAGTATCAAGCCAATCGGTCAATCCGTTGAAAAGTAATTGTTCGGAAACAAACTCGTCTACAGACAGACCGTCCGACATCCAGCAAAACAATATACCTCCTCTTCTTCGATTGGGGCCTAATAAGATTCCGTGATACTCTTGTAAAACTAGCCGTGCAAGTATTTTGTTTCAAACATTACGGCAGGTTGAGAGATAAACGTGAAATGGTGCGTTTATATGTAACTTTCTCTACACGCTGCAATGTGTATTAAGTTGCAAAAAAGTTCATTAAATACTCGGTAATTTGAAGCATGTTTTCATAATGAAGTGATATGTTGGTAAAATCAGATAAAAACTATACGTGTGTATGAGTTCCTAGTAAAATGTATTGTAAACGGACCGACGCGCGCGTTATTGTGGATTTCCTGGAGCACATGCGAACATTCGGGATAATGTGACAATGCCTTTTATATGCAGAAACTTCTCAAAAAACGGATTACGAAAACTCATACAAGTAGTTCACAACTATCAGTTCAAATGAAGACTCTATTTCGCAATTAATATCACTGCCGTAATATGTACGCCAACGAATATATGAATACTTTCAAGGCGTTGTAATATCGTCAATATTATACGTTAGACTTTTTGTCGAATATAAGAACTGTCAAATGACAGTCAGTTAAATATGTGTTTTCAAACTCTTCGCTTCATTTACCTCCCCTTCGGTAACACCTTTATTCACACCTACATTTGTAACATGACATAACTTTACAGCAAAAATATTCGGTGTATGCGCTTCAAGTAATGCACACAGGACAGGTCAATTTATTTCAAACATAAAAAGTAAATATTTAACAGACTTGATTAAAATAGCACACACTATATAAAGTAAAAAATAAGTATCAGCATGATAAACAAATGCACCATATTTTGTTAAATTAGTAATAATAATTTAATAAATGTAAAATAAGGTATTTAGCATGATCGCAATGATTCACGACAAAAAAGGAACACTAAATAGATTTCCTAAACGTTACCTTGATATTTTGTTAAACTCAAAAACTATAAAGTAACGACAACAAGTATCATAGTACACATTGTATAAGGTTTTAAAATTACTTCCGGAATATTTAATGAGAATCAACAATTTCAACCAAGCGAAACAAACTGTATTTACACGAGCTTCAAGAACACAGAAGTTAGCAAATCAGTTCAACAAATTAACAAAACGTTGTTCAATAATGTGTATTTACCCTACAGCAAAATGATTGTATATAAGGAAACTTTGGGTGTCATGTAGACCTGTGCGTTACATGCCTTCAAGCCTTTACACTGATATTTTATGTACTTTGCGAATTACTTGTGTTGGCCTTTCAAGTTCAAATTCAGTTAAGACTTGTAGACGATTTATCTATTCAAAATGAATCAACTTCCTCTTTCATTTGTTCTTAAATTTCAATATATATATACACATACATTGAATGAATACATTTCAAAGCAATGTGCCCCATAAGAATACTAGCCGTAAGGTATTTATTCAAAACAGCGTTTCTACTGATTGAGTAACTGAATGTAAAACGAATAGCCAAACTGCACTCGCTTGCCTACTAACATTACGTCACTGAATTGCATCATTCAGTCAGTTCAAGGCCACGATTGTCTGGGAATTTTCAAACGCAGTTGCATTAAAATATACCGTATGTTTGTGTTTAGGCTGTATTATGATAACATGTGAATAAAAGTATGAAATATATGGCTCATACGAAACCGGTGAGATTGTATTGCAGATTTCTTTAATAATGTAGAATGATCTCGAATAACGCGATGTTTTAAATTAAGTGTATTTGTTGAACAATTTACGGATTGACAACAGTGTCAATGACTTAAAATGCAAGTACATAATGCCACTAACAGAGTAGTGTCTATGTCCTTCTTGAGCAACAATGACAGCGCAGCATCAAGTCCTAATCCACTAAATGTAATGTTGTGGGATGAAGGTCACCATCTGGTCAACGTTACATGTTATCTTAGCGATTTTAGGCTGTTGCAGCATGTCTCTGGGCTTTCTCTTCACTAGTTCACGTGTTCTGATTGGTTGCGTCTATTTGGTTCGAGTCAGCTATCGAGTACTCGTAAACGGTTTGATACCAGCATGCTGCAAGTTCCACGTGTAGCATGACATGGTGCAATATCTTGTTCTTTGACGAGACAACGATGAACCAGGATATAAGGAACAAGGACTGCCTGAATATGTCTTCCTGATACCTCTTTGCATTTACTTAAATCAACATCATTTATAGGAACGATATGATATTCGAATGAATGGAAATAGAAACTCATGCCAAGTCAGAGACATCGCCGAAATGATCAGTCTCAATACAATTCAATAACAAATACGGTATATGCGGGCGCGACGTCAGCACATATCAGTTTGATGTGCGTTTCAACAAACAAAACAACATTTACTCAATCCGCCCTTGTAAGTCTTGAATGCCGTGTCTCCCAAGCAAACCTTGCCACTCGATGTATTGCGGTAAGTATTTGAAACCTCCATAGACGACGTGCTTTCATGCCGGCTTCCATGACGCGGTTCCGTACGGTAGATGAGTAAATAGGGCGGTTGTGCTTGTCAATCGTCCGTTTTTCGGTGATTGTAGACGTAGTACATCGGTATCGTAAGTGTGCGAGTACTATAAACCTGCCTTAATAGTTAATCGTTTATTTTCGTTTTACCTTGCCGTCGGATGTCAACTGTCTGTCTGTATTTCAACCTCAACTGGCTTATCGTTGAATACCTTCGGATAAAAAGCCATGTAACCTTAAATATTAATGCAAATGATTTAGAATTATCATTTTATCTGATTTTGATGGATGCTTTTGATAACTAACATACACTTTGTTTACAACGGCAACGTTTTACTCACCTGTCTAATGAAATCATCCGCATCCGGCATGCTGACGGCTCTACCCGTCATCGTTATCGTCTTCTATGGACATCGTCACAAGGAATTATTGTCGAAAACTTAATGTTGTCGCAGAACAAAATAATCAACCTATTTCAAATCTGTACATGGTTTCACAAACTCGGTTTAAGCATAAATACTGTATGTAAATCGAATACAGAGTTCTATGACCGATCCAAAATACGCTTATGCATTAATAATGTTGTTGGTAATACCAACTTATGACATGTTATATTCCGACATTATTTCAATATTTGCCAATTGACAACAATGGAGTATGGTTAACTTTCTTTCTTCTTCGGCAGCCATCTTGTAAATCAAGGTCGAGCCTAATTCCTTTTGATAACGATTGATATTATTGCTAGCATTTGATCCCCTTTTTCTATTCCGCATTACGGTTATTAAGACATGCAAAACGAAATACAGTGAATAACGACAATTATCAACTTTAAACATTCAAAATGATAAATTAATTGATAATGTTTTCATTCCCAGAAATGAAGATTACACACACTAGCAGTGTTTCAGAGTTTTTACGAACATGACATAATGAAAGCCTTGAACCATTCGACAATACCTTGTGCAACGTGGGAAAATGAAAGTAAAACAAAATGTAAGGATTGTCGCAGAATATGCGTATTATGTACCCTTTACTATAAATTATAAGCGCAGTTTAAATCAAGTATTGTCTTTAAGACGATTAACATCAACGAATATACTGGTATTTAACTTTTTTACTTTAATGCTTTTTGCACACTGATTTCGAGGTTGCGAACCAGTGTCCGCATTCCATTGACCAGCTGTTTCCCTTGTATGTATTATAGTATAGTATAGAGTCAAAGAAATTCCCTGTGGTCATCCTCGCCATAAGTATGTTTTGATGTCCCATTCCTGATGTACATAGTTTTGCACATAAATTTAATTAAACACCTACCTAGCCGCGCACGTTGTACACGTGCCAAAACATACAAATCTAGTCAGCCGTTCCGCGTGACTACCCGGGGCATAGTTTCACATACTTTTATAACAGGTACTGATCGTTTATTTTCGAAAACGAAGAGATTGCAAAATACTATCACGTCAAAGCATGAATTATTAATCGTCAATTAAAATAATTTGGGGTTGAAATCGCTTAAAACATTCAAACACAATAACGACAGTTACCATTTATTTTCCGCACACCAAACATCGGCTGGTTTGCAAAATTAATTACCTTTTTTAATAAATGGTATTACATTATAATTATGCTATTTTCCAACGTATTTATCTTTTTTATACAGTGGCAGCGTTCGCCCTGTGTAATTTCGTCCACCAAGAAAGAAGAAATCAATATAATGTGAAATACCATCTTTGGCGTATTTTGAGAGACTAAATGCTACATGCCAAAATAATTCAGGAGTTATAAATGGGATCCGACATCGAAGTTTGCGTTTATATCGATAGTGTGCAAAAAAACTTTATGATGGTTCATGAAATAACCTAACAGCCACGGATAAAAACATCTGACGAAATTAAGGAAAAAAACAAACTATTTTTGAAAACCATAAGGAGAACATTGAAGTTTTAAATCCGACATATTTATAAACTCTTGAAGTATTTTGAAATGCCATTATACATAAAAAAAACACATGTTGGTTATATTATTACATACATGTGGTTCATCTCGTTTTGTTTAATTAAAACTGTGAATACAATATGTTACTGTCAATGTGTTTTAAATATTTTGAAACATGCAAGATGAATAAAAAAGATTCGCTGCAAATCTTTATTAAAACGTTTGTTTTTAATTTTGTATGATGATCGGACATAAATCGATTGTGTTGGTTAATATTTTAGTTTTAATTTCTCACATCGTCAACTTGAGTTCTTGAATACAATGATTACATTCACGTATAAACGTACACTACGCTAGTAGTTGATATTTTATGTGTCTGGAATGATCCATCCTGTAAATTAAGCATTGTGGGAATTACATCATAACTGCCACAAAAACCGCCTTGCATGTGCAAAACACCATATGACCAGGCGATATTATTGGGCTATTCGACTATTATTGGTACTAATGACCCATGTTAAAGTCTCGGACATCTCCCAGGAGTTCGCCTGGAGTGAATTACCTTGATGAGTTAATTAAGTCCGGTAATTGAACAATTTCTGGACAGGACGAACGTATAGCATGGTTGCGTAACCGAAATCATCATAATGATTTCAAAACATTTATATTATCACGGCGGCTGTTGACGTTATAATGTTTGTCGTTTATTTCATTGATAAAACAATATAAAACTGGATGATAAAAGATTTCCAAAATGAATGATATTCCTCATATATATATATTTACAATTTGAAAAAGAAACAACAACAAAACAAAAACAGTTAAATGTCTGTTATAAACAATATTGGTAATAGTGAGTGTTGAAAGTTACTACGAGGTCCGCAAAAATTATGAACAATCGAATATGTTTGAATTTCAAAGGAAACGTGTTTACAAAAGACAACAACATTTGCATCTTCCTAAAAGCAGAACACATTTAATAAAAGAACTATTTACGCAGTTTTGATACAATCTTTCGAAAATATAGTATGTTCTAAATTTAATAAAAGTTTTGTTGAAGGAAGTGCTAATCTTGATCGCATGAGAGCTGGGAGTCTTATCAAATGTGATTAATTATCCATTTCTTTAGCCAAATTAGTCCAGTTAGGTCTAGGCAACGTATGACCGATTGTACAGTCAACCCCACAGACATCGCCATATCGTCAGTCTCAACTAGCCAGACATCGGATCTTACTGAAAAGGAGGGCCTAGAATCATTTTTTACACTATGCTTTGTTCGTTATATACAGTGAGGCCTTAATATGAATACAGGTCGCGGTAGCGTAGTGGATATGGTGTTCGCCAAGCGGATAGGAGATCTAGGATTCAATCCATACTCTGGGAGTGTTCTCATGACACCAAGTAGTGGTTCTTCCGAGGAAACGGATCGAGCGTGTCTAAATGAGCTTAATTCGTTCGATACAATCGAGCTCAAATAAATAGGTTTAACCTTAACTATGACGAATATTAATTAATATGCAAATCACAATGGGAGAACACATATGCATATTACATTAAAGTTGTGCACATAATACACGTTATTTGTAAACAACATATGGCTATATTGCTGCAACTGAATTATTTTTGACACGTGTGTGGTAATATATACACACACTTGCTAAATAATAATATAGCTGTGATTGAAATATCACGGACAGAATTCTCTGTGATTTTCAACACAACATCTGGACAAGATGACATTGTATACAAATGTATGTCATTTCCTTACGTGACATATGGTTCACGCCTCAATCAACAAACATGCAACTACATGATATTGAAATGTCGTCGATTCTTTATTTTGGCTACCTACTGTACACACTCATTTTCTGATCTTACGTAGGGTTGATTTGTTAAAAGTTCAATTCCATAATCGAAATTAAGCAACTGAAAATGAGAAAAAAACAACATTTGTTAGTTTCAGCCGAGTGTAAGTAAACTGTGAGAAACGAAGATATTAGAGACAGAATTTCTGTATAAAACCGGTTATTATTGTATATTATCAGTCATAAAAGGCTGAATGTTAATATCCCAATGCACCTACGGATAATTATCATTACCATTTTGATTATATTATAGTCCATTTTATTTCAATTCTTGTGTAATACCGATCATTAATCGCATTAACCAATTAGTACATGTATTAACGTTGTCAGATCTAAGTGCTGTTGTTAACCCTGAAATGTCATTCATAAGCAAAAATTAATTACATAGAGTATATGGTTCTGGAAATAAAATCCGGTTCAATACGTGCCCCAGGCTTAAGCGATTCTTATATAAAGCCTCTCAATATGTATCTACATAAGGGATCATACACCTTTACAAAAGTTCATCTGCTAACTTAAGTCTCTCGTGTGTTCTTCTTATTTACCTGCACGTTTATTAATTAGCCGATTTCCTCATAATAACCAATACGATTGTGGTTAGTAAGTAAGCTACGCATACTCATGCATATATAATTCTTATTTATTAGCTTATTACATAACAATGTCCAATTAGATTGTGATTAGCTTATAAGCGGCGCCGTAAGCCGATATAAGTCTTCTCCCGGATTCCGTAACAGAATAATAACTCATTTCCATTGAGACAAAATTTCTATATTTAATTTGTATGAGTAGCCTTTAGAAGCGTGCGATTTCTGAATTTCAGAATTTCATAATTAAGTATGTTAGAGTTATTTAACCACCCAACTATAACTTTTTGCATACTTTGAATGTTACATATTTCCAGTATTTGAAATGCTATAGTGTTTGATTAAATGCTTAAAGGAAATATTTACACATTGATATATGATCAAAGTAACACGCAAATGTCCCATTACCCTTTGCAATTGTTTTCGGTTTTTGGTTTTAGGTTGCACAAGTTGAATTTAGGGAGTCAGCGACAGGAAATTATTAAAAACAAAATTAAAAAGATACTATAGATACATTATTATATTAATATATTTTCTAACAATTTTTAATTTTAATTTTTATTTGTGATATGAATGCCATAATATTATAGAATTGATAAAAACCGATAAAGACAGATACTGTGTGACAGATGGTTCTGTTATTCCGTATGACGTCGCCAGAGTGTCGCACTTGGTCTATCAACTGGTACATGCATGTAGTTGAATGCAGTCAGATAGTTGTGGATACTGCATAGCTTTGTTTTTTGATAATATATGTTCCTATTAGTGTGAAATGACAGTTCAGACATTAATCTGGTTCTCGATTTATTCTATATAAAATACTTAAATACAAAGGCACGTGTTTAATCATGCAATTGCCATGATTAACTATTTCAATTCTTTCCGATATCTGTCATGACTTATGTTTCGTTTATTTTGCAAATGTTATTACGCCATAATGAACACTTAAGTCTATTCTTGTTCATAATTCTTTGTGTTTAAATCTTAATAACTGCATTTACATATATATCATGGCGATATAAGCGATAGTAGATCGGAACTGCGTCTCTAAAAAGATAACAAAATTGGGCTATCGTCGTGATACAAAATGAACCAAGATATTGTGCGAGACCACAAACCGTTTCTAACCGATTGTTGGGCTGATAGAGCACGTTTCCGATTATTCAAGAATGAATGATGTTTTACTTGGCACATAATGCAAATAAATCAGATTTCTGTTTGCGTTGTTTCACCAGCTTTTTGGCGCTCATATGATTACGGGCTGTATTGAATACCAAAATGATGTTTTTATTGAAGTTGTATTGTGTGTAGAATTACATAAGTGATAATTTGCATACTTGTCTCGTGTTTAACTAAATTGTATTATTTCTTTAAACATGAAATCACTGAAAAATCGCTTTTTTTTTGTTCGGATGCAAAAATAAATATACATTTGTAATTTCATCATAAAGCTCTCCACACATTCATAGAAATATCTAGTAATCCGTTGAACAATCCGAAATTAAGTGCGCGATTTTATAGGCGAAAGTTTGATTTATATTGTAAATGTTAAGGGGCAGAAATTAAGCCGTATATTTTGTTCTTAACGATTGAAAACTGTTCTACTACTACAAGAATGATACATGTGGTAATGTGCTGTTCGAATATTTAATCGTGATCATTAATTAAATAATAATCGCTTAACTAGTAATCGGAAATCCATATGTGGGGATTCGATAAATTATGAATGTATATTTCCAAGTATACCAGCATATTATCAACGCATCAAATCATAGTATTACACATAATTAAGTAAACATCGTATTTTGATATTACATTTATCAATAAGGAAAAGTGACGTTTATGTTAGTTGCCACATTACATACTTATGGAAACACCTTACTAATGATTTTGTCTTGAATTTATTTGGCAAACGAGGATACTTGAATCGAAAATTTTATCATTTAAGCAGTGCTTCGTTAAATGAATTTCTTAATACCGTACAATAATACTAGCTCACGGTATTAATAAGTACTCAACTGATTTTTGGAGTTTCATTATAACCATATTAAATAAAAAAGTGAATCTTGAAAAAATGTACTTCAACCGGGTAACATAATCAGTAAATATTGGAAATAATATTGCTTGTTACCCAGAATACAAAATATTAAATGAAAAAGTGCTCGCGTTTTTCTATTATATACATTAAATAAATCGGAATCGCAGCTAACATACAACTTATTTGAACTTAAGTTACTCTGTTAATTGAAGGATCAATATTAGTAGGATATATGTAATACTAGATAAGTGGAACTTATAAACTTATTTGTATTCAACGCTTAACTGGTATTATATAAAACGAATTATTTGCTAAAAGTTGTGGGTTCTTATCTTGTAAACTAACAAAAGCAAATGACAGAAGATTCCTAAAGAAAACAATGTTAAAATCAAGTAACGTCATTTAAATAAACAAATTAAAAAGCCTTTTTTTTCCCGGACGTAAGAGCTTAATGCCGGAAATTCTGAAATCAAGCTTACTCATCGGGAATTTATTTCGACCATGCACGCCGATTGATGGGATAACAAATAGTTTTATCATTTAGGCCGAAGTCGTACACATAACATGTTTACTTCAAAATGACAACTAGTAATTTCGGCGCTCATGAGAAGTGTTTGAATCCTCTTAATACAAGCACAACTCTGATTATTAAACCCCCTACTAAACAAATGAACTTATAAAATAGCACAATCGTCACAAATGTACAAAATAAATTAACGCGTTCTTAAATAAAAACGTATTTAAATTAGGTACCTATGTTTTTCAAAGATTTACATTTTGCAAAATATAATATTTGATCTTACCACGTGTACATCATTCCCCGTGCTTCTGGCATTGACCGCTAAAACAATGAGCAAAAGTCCTCCAATAATCTCCAAAGTTGCCATCCTTCAAGAGTCACAACAGATAGCCGTTTCTTAAAAATTAGCCCTGGTCAAAATACCAAAGAATAATGAACTTGGATTCTCCTATATCCGCCGGTAATACTGTGTTGGTATTTGGCGACTCTGCTTAGTAATATCGGAGATATTGTACCGCCTTCTGTTATAATACTCTTCATTTCTATTGGCTTACAGCAGTATTGGATTCGTTATCGCATGTTAGTCCACAGAAGATTGGCATAATGAACATAAAGCAATTTCCTTCTGTCAAATGCCGCACGCAAAAACAGTTTTGTTTTCCGGATTTCGCTCGTGAGCGATATTACATTAAGTTATTTTCCATTCAATTACAAAGGAGTAGATTGCCACTATCAAGACATCTATTAGAGTCGTTTTACATATGGTTTTCTCTAAGAAGCTGGTAAATAACTGGACATAAAGAAGTCGGAAGGGAAATATACTGCTGTTATAGATATATTGAAGTTGAATATTGCTTTATTAAATGATTTGATTAATAAAAAACAAACAATAAATCAAAGAAAATATAATAAAATAAGCCGATATTTGCTTAACAACGTAACAAAGCAGCTGGCAATTATGTACATCGCACATATTGGCTATGCAACGTAACAAAGCAGCGGGTAATTATGTTTACCTTTTTAATATGCGTTTTTCCGTCATTAAAATTTTCCACTGGAATTCATTTATTTATAAAACTTGATTCTTGGAAACTGTGTGTTAACAAACAAATAATAGTAAAACTGGAATTATATTAAAATGTTGCATTATTTTGAAATCCGACGTTTTATTTCTCGCCTTTAGACAATACGTGAAACATATTTCGTATTTATATTCCGTAAAAACATATCATTTTTGTTTTGTGATTTATTATGCAGAAATTGCCAAGTTTTCAGACTATCATTCAATTTGTTTGTAATGTTAAGAAAACCTGGTTTATATTTAATAAGAAAAGGATTTGAGGAATGTCGATATTAATCATATTTGTGAAGAATTCATTTAAATCCGTGTAAACTATCACTGTCATGCATTTGCATGTGTACAAATTCAAAGGGTAAGCGAGAAAATTACTCAGTAATATATGAAATGTAAGGTACCATTACACGCGCAATTCGATTCCGCATATGATAGGCTACGTCTTAGCAAGTTAAAATCAAACATTAAGTTACAAGAAGAAAAAATAATACTCTTACCGAGACAATGACGCCGGAATTTTCCGTGTTCCATATCAAAATAAAACCTCGTGATTTCCCGCAGTAAAAGTTGCTCTAAACCAGTCAGCGTCAAAAGACGACACGATTCTCTTTGTTGCCACTTTAGTTCCTGTTTACTTGCAAAGAGAATACTGCGCAACTGGGATTTCTTGGTTATTTCATTACATTATTAAGATTGCGTTTAATCTCGTTTTGTTTCATTAAAACCTTGAATTAAATATGTTTTCGTCCCTGTGTTTAAAATAATTTGAAATATGAAAAATGAACAAAACTATTTGCTGCATATCTCTATGTCTATTCACACGTTTGTTTCTATTTTGTCTGATGATCCTGGATTGTGTTGGTTATAATTTGAGTTTTTATTTATCGCATCGTCCACTAACTTCTTGATTACAATGCATACTTACTGTATATGTAAACTACGCCAGTAGTTGATAATTGATATGTCTTGAATAGCCTATCCTGTAATATAAGCATTGTGAGAATCGCATCATTACTGCCACAAACCACCATGAATTAGTAAACAGCATATGACCAGGCGATATTTTTGGCCTACTAAGGACCCATGCGAAGGTCTCTGACATTTCCCTGGAGTTCAAATTGCCTTGATGAGTTCATTAAGTCCGATAATTAAAATCAATACTAGACAGGACGAACGTCTAGCATGGTTCTCTAACCGTAAAGTACGTTTAAGAGGGTAGCATGAGGTTTCACGCAGCCATGCATGTCTAACGCAACTGCATCATTCAAAACTGATATATCGGTTGTTTACGCTGTTATGTGTGTCGTTTAATTCATGGACAAGTAATATAAAAATTGACTTATCTAACATTGCACAATTTTATTAGATTATTAACAAATGTACAATGTCAAAAAGCACAAGCCAATTAAATTGTGTTTTTATGAATTGATATTGGTTATTCTGAGTGTAGAAAGTTAAAACGGTCTTTGATTGTTGAATTGTCTGTCGCAATTATGCCCGATAGTATATATGAATATTCCACACAAGCAACTCTTTTACAAATATATGAACGTCATTTTTTTACAGAAGCAGTACCAATATAGTAAAATAAAGCATTGACGAATACGTACTTTGGATTCCATCTTTTATAACATAGAATGGAATAAATTTAAGTGAACGCATTGTTCAATGAAGGTTTGTTTAACACACCACATTCATGAATCAAAAATTAATCTTGATTGTCTGAGTGCTGGGAGTCTTAACACATGTGATGTATTATCCATTCTTTAGAAAAGTATTCCAATTAGGTCTAAACAAAGTATGACTGATGGTACTGTCAACCCCACGCCATATCGTCAGTCTCCTCTCGCCAGACATCGGATCTTAGTGGAACGGTGGACCTAGAGTTTAATTATGTATTATGACCCAATGTTATATTCGTTCTATAGAAGCCTTAACATGAATACTGGTCGTGGTGGCGTAATTGATATGGTGTCCGCCTAGCGGTCAGGAGGTCTCGAATTCAATCTCCACTCTCTGAGCGTTCTCATCACACCAAATAGTGGTAATTCCAGGAAACAGACTCGAGAGTGTCTCAATAAGCTGACGGCATTCGATACAATCGAGCGATCGAGCAAAAATAAATAGGTTAAAACTTAATATTGTGAACAGAAATTAAAATTATATTTTGAGCACACATCTGCATAATAAAGTTATTGTTTTTGTTGAACAAAACACAAATAATTTATAAACAAAGAATACATATTTTGTTACATGTAAATTACTTTTGGCACGTGTGTGGTAATATACATGTATACACACTCTAACTAAATAATTATAGCCCTGTGAATGAAATATCACGAACCGAATGTTCTGTGATTTTCAATACATTTTCAGGATAAGGTTACATAATATTAAAATATTATTTCCTTACGGGACATATGGTTCACGATTCCAGCAACAAACATGCAACTAGATGATATTGCAATTTGTAAATGTCGAATGTTTATGTCTTTTTTTGGCTGTACATACTCATTTGCTGATAATACGTAGGGGTAATACAAAACGTAATTTTATTACATAAATATAAAAAACGGCAAGTAAATATGTATTAAACTACATTTTTTTTTCGTTTGTGAAGCGAAATTAAGCACCTCAAACATTGAAAAAAAAAAGAATCTTTTGTTAAACATTAAAACATTTGACATACATCTCGTCCATTTCTAGTCGTTACTTTTCAATAACTGTAAGAAGTATTTTCAAACAACATTTTGGGTCAATAAGCTTTTAATCAAAACAACTAACACTATTACGTTACTGTAAATGCTACCTTTCCTTCGTAATGATTTGAAATAATGTTATGTCTATAGTAGTGTTCCGATCGTCAGATGCGAAGATATAAGAGACAATATTTCTGCATTAAAACCGGTTATTTTATAATAATATCAGACATAAAAAGCGGATAATTTATATCTTAGTTTACCTTAGCAAGTCTATTGGAGTCCATTGTATTTCATTACATGTGTTATGCGAATTATTATATGTTTCAGGTATATTGGCGTATGGGTATGTTTTAATGATGATTACATTAACCGATTAGTACATGTATTACCTTTATCAAATTCAGGTGTTGTTGTTAACTATAAAAAGTGAATTTAACACAAAATAGTAATTACAAAGAAAACGTGGCTCTAGGAGTAAAAGATCCGTTAAGGTTCAATCCGTGCCCCAAGCTTAACCCTTTGCATGCTGGGAAATGTGTCGTCTGCTAAAATGTCGTCTGCTGAATTTCTCATATTAGCATTTTCTTCGTTTTTTTTTAAAAGAATACTATCAGAATAGCAAACAGTTTGTTCCTGATGAGACGCTACGTTCTGTGGCGTCTCATCTGGATCCAAACTGTTTGCAAAGGCCTTCAAAATTCGGTTCCAGCACTGAAAGAGTTAAGGTATTACATCCTAATGGCTTATTAGATTGTGATTAGCGCTGTAAGTCAATATAAATGTTATTCCTGATTCAGTTTAAGTTGTATGTGTAGCCTTTAGAATTTCATTATAAAATATCTTAGTTATTAAATCAACAAAATGTCTATTTGCACAATTGTGATGTTAAATTTTATTTTAAATGATGTGGTAGTGTTTTAAAGACTTACATAATAGATACAGACACTGTAATGTCATGTTTTGATTTCTGTAAAAGTCATGGTTGTCTAGTAGTTGGTTTTAAGCTGCGCATGTTCAATTTCGAAAGCTTTGGCAACAGAAAATTTACAAAAACAAAATGTATAAGATCTTCAATACACATCATTATTTCCTATTTTCTAAGCGACATCATGTATGCAATAGAATTGATAAAAAAACTATTAAGACAGATTCAGTGTGACCGATACTTCTTTCATACCATATTCCATCGCCAGAGTATCGCTCTTGGTATATCAACTGGAAACTCTGCAAGAAATGCATGTAGTTGAATTCAGTCAGATATTTGTGTATACTGTTAAGCTGATTTATTGACATGACATGTTGCAATCAATGAGAAATGCCAGCTGAGACATCAAATGGGTGCTCGATTTATTCGATATACAATGTCACATTTTAATATTGGGGCTCGTGTTCAAATGATAATTGCAATTTTAATTTTGTTCTTTTTTTTACTGAACGGCATTAATATTTCGTGTCGTCTTGTGCTATGGGGGAAGCCGGAGTACCAGGAAAAAAACTCACCTATCTGGTATGGTGACCACCAACCAATGGAACAACGGCATGATTAATTCTATAAAAATAATTAATAATTGATTGTCAATATTGTTCCATCCAATAAAAACGGTTTGCAAGTTGTTGTTGCATTATAAACTGTAATATTGTATACACGCACGCACACTGAACACGATTAAGTCAATTTAAATTTTTTTTTTTTTTNTTTTTTTCTAATGAATACAATGTACACCCAATAAACCTCCGGTCTTCTCACACATTTTAATATTAACTTTTCCAACAGTTTTTTTACCATGAAGTTTATTCTTTCACAAACCTCTTCTAAATTGCTAATTTTCTTGCTCGACGGAATAACAAAATGTTCGGAAATAATAACCATTCACGCAAATCGCTCCGTTAATTAAAGTAACTAATGAACATAATAATTAAGATTATTTTAATGAGAAAATAGATTATTTGGGGTGGGGTGTAACGGAGAGACGCAATTTGCATTATTAAAATAATGCATATCAACGTTTCTTTAAATAGATAAGTCATTTGCAGTTACAGACTTCGCTATTGTATGACGAAGGCAGTTTTGTTATTGACATATCGGCGAAAATAATGTCAATATCATGTAAGTGCAGATGACTATCTCGAGATGGGAACATCTGTATAAAGCCCGTCGTAATTAATTGGACTGGGAAACATTAGAATTTACATTGAACACTCATACATCTCTTAAAAACAATTCATACAGCAATGCAAACTTGTGTTAAGATTGTGATCGTTTCTGTTCAATTTTGTAAAACGAATTAGAAGTATCACATATCTTAATTCTTCCACGACACATGTTTTGAGACAAGCATGTCATGTTATATAGCTGCACATATCAGTTACTTAACCGATTACTTTTATAGGACATGCTGATATATATTTTTGAGTAATACATATAAGAATCATACAAAACAAAATCAGAAAACTAAATTAGTGTATTCTCCGTTGGTCATATATTTACGGCAAGAGACCAATGCTTATCAAATACAGGAACATATATGCATCGTAGCACAACACAACACTACACACGAATAACATGCAAACAATTGTGAGGTGTGAATTGTAATTAATCATTATAAGATGAAACTGTGTCATTTGTAAGTTTTGTTAAAAAGCTATGATACATTTGTCTACAACGTTTTGTAATTACAGGGCTTCAACTATATTTAGTTACAATAATATAAAAGTAATGTTCAATCGTAATTTCTGCTTACGTTTAATTACAATGACTTTTCATTATGCATATTTATGTTTTCAACATGCAATGTGCTTTTGTGTCATGTATTTACAACATAAGTTATACTTATTATAAACTGGACAAGTAGTCTTCTTCTAGAGAAGTTATTAAGATTTATTTATTTTGAATACGAGAAGTTTTGACCTTGCGTTAGTCTCATGTTGACCCATGAACTGTACTAATTGGAAACATCAAATGAAGATCTTTCTTTATGCATCTATCAATTCAAATAATTGGCCTTTCATTATTTCGCGTCATTAACTATCCAGATTTTCAGCGATTACTATATGTGTTATATGTTCTATGTTGTATACACGAACAATGATGAATCAAGGCGATGTGTATATGTATGTATATGTACATATATAATTATTTACTTTAATACATTTCACGTACCTACGAGCCCGTACTTATATTTATGTTCATGTACAAACGCATATTTCTCATCATGGTCAACCCATATAACAACTTGTTTAAATGGATACTACAAAAATGAACACAACAATTATATCAATGTTTTTTCCGAATATAACGACTAATGTTTTATTTGTTTGGAAAATGTAAGTGTGCCATTTTAAACTGCGATACCTATTCTTAGTAATAGTTTGTTTTTGTATACCTAAATAACTTCATTTACATATATATCATAGCGATATAAGCGATAATACATCGGAATTGCGTCTTCGGAAAGATAACTATATTGTGCTTTCGTCGTGGTACATAATACACCAGACAATGTCAAGAGACCACAGACCGTTTCTAACCGATTACTGTGCTGATAAAGCACGTTTCTGATTATTCAGGAATTAATGATGTTTTACTTGGCATACATCGCAAATGAATCAGTTTTGTCTTTTTAAATCATCTTCTTGAAATACAAAATGTTGTTTAATATGATTTAGAGGCGCACAAATGATTTAGGGACATATTTGCGGCCAAAATAATATTTTTAAAGTGAAGTTTTTTCTATATGAGTATGAAATTAATGATTATTTACATACTTGTCTTGTTTGTTACTACATTATATTAAATTAATGATTATTTACATACTTGTCTCGTTTGTAACTACATTATATTATTTGTTAAAAAATGACATCGGTAAAAGTCGCTCCATATTTTTCGGGCGCAAAGAATAAGTAAACGTTTGCAATTTCGCTATGAAGCTCGCAACACACTCATAGAAATATGTAGCCAAGCGTTAAACAATTGGAATTTACCAGCGCGATTTTATATGCGTGAGTTCAATTTATAGTGAAAGTTTTTTTAGGGGCAGAAATTAAGACGTATATTTGTGTATCAATTGAACAAGTGTTTGCCTACTACAAGAATGATACATGTGAACATGTGCTGTTCGAATACGTACTCTTTATTATACATTCAATAATAATCGCTAAATTAGTAATCGGACCTCCATATGTGTGGAATATATTAATAATGAACAGAACAGATAGTTTTTTGGCGACTTATGAATATACAGATACTCGTCAAAAACAATAAAGCAATAATGCACGTATATGACGATATTATGAACGTATATTATCTACGTATACCAGCATATTATCAACACATCAAATCGTCGCACAACACTTTTATAGGGACAATAAACGTTTTCGAGGGCATGATCATCTGCGGGCGCTCGAAATATCCGTTTTGATTTTGAGAGCGCCCGCAGATGATCATGTCCGAGAAAATGTGTATTTTCGCTATTATTGCATAAACAAATCACACATACCAAAATAAATTAAAATAACATTGAAAACAATATGTCTTGTTCATTCGACATCGACTAAATAATTCGATTATTTCATCTGACGTCATACAGTTCAAGATTGTGATTTACATATGCCTCACTCGGTCATCATCAGAAATGACGAGGCTTTACCTTCGGATAGGCAGTTTTCCCGTCCGATAATGAGCGAATGAGATACATAGGCACTGGCAACTGTTTAACTATATCAATAACTTTATATGTGTCACCATCTTTTTCGAACAATGGATTGCAAAAATAGCCAGGTTGTGGCCAATAACCTCGACGCGCTTCCCAGTCAGCTATTACTAAGGGAAGTAACTGTGCGTGGACCAGTTTATGGATATGAAAAACACATAACAGGGCTTGAACGGCACGTGAATCGCCTTGTTAATACACGATTTCTCCCGTACAAGCCCTCCTTTTGTCAAGTTTCTGAAACCCGTCAGAGGGCATTATAGATAGAGTTTATGCAATAAATTGTGGAACAATCCTATTTGCAAATACCTTTATTGATAATGAAATGTAACGTTTATGTTCGTTTCCATAATGCATGTTTACATTAACGTCGCACTAATTAATATTCGGCAAATGGTGAACCTAGAATTTTATCATGAAAGAGGTGCTTTGTTAAATGTATTTTCTAATATCGTATTTTACCAGCTAACGGTAACAATTAATACTTTACTGATTTCTTGACTTTCATTATTACCATATTAAATAAAAAGACGAATCTCGAAATCATTTACTTAAACCCGGTAACATCATCATAGAGTTTGGAAATAATAGTATTTGTTGCGTTAGCGTACCCAGAATAAAAAAGTATTTAATGAAAAAATGCTCGTCTCTCTCTGTTATATATCATAATAATCGAACGACACGTTTTATTCAGTGTTACTCATTATTTATCGCAACTAAAAAACGTAGTCAATGAAATTTCCTTTCTGCGATGTAGATGACAATGAACATATGCCAAGTAAAAATTGCTTTAATTAGGTTTTTTTTACAGTGATATATTTATGTGTATACATATTTATGGCGTTTGACATTTTTTTATCACGTGTATAATGTATTTTTCTTAAGTAGCAACAAATTGCTGAATTCGAATAGTGTAAATTAAAAATCCACTGCAAATAAGGTATATTGTATAACAAAGCAGTGCGAGATTTTCAATTATTTCTATGACAAATAATCACTGTCTATACGTGCTGTTCAATGATGTATATAACTCACTGAACATTGAGCTTTGATTAGAATTCGCTATTATTTATAAACAATATAATTCAAGTTAATACGATTACGAATTTAATTTAAATACATGTGTGTTTTTGTCTTTGAATATGTTTTTGTTTTGGCGCTGGTGACATGCATATTTAGATGTTAAATTTTGTTTTAATACACTATACATTTCAAGATATGTTTAGTCAAATGATCGTGTGTTCAATGTATGTAAAATATAAGCAAATGAGCATTAAATGCCACTTTTTACCGAAGCTAATATACAATTCAGTTTAACTAAATTAACTCTGTTTAGCGGAGTATCAATATTAGAAGGACATATGGAATACTATGTTTTTGTTGAAAGCAGATACGTTTATGTAAGCGAGGCTTAGACAATCTGAACAACGATCCTTTTTGAGAAGTTGGTGTGTTCGTACCGAGAAAATAAAAAAATATAATATTTGTCTTACCACCACATGCACTACGTGTACATCGTTCCCCGTGCTTCTGGCATTGACCGCAACACCAAGGAGCTAAAGTCCTACAACAATCTCCAAAGTTGCCATCATTCAACAGTCAAACAGCTAGCCTTTTCTGAATCGTAAGTCCTGGTCAAAATACCAAAGAATATTGAACTTAAAGTCTCTAATATCCGCTGGTAATAATACTTTTTTGGTATTTGACGGCTCTGCGTAGTAATATCGGAGATATTGTACCGCCTTCTGTTATAATACCCTTCATTTATATTGGCTTACATCGGTATTGGATTCGTAATCGCATATTACTGCACAGAAGATTTTATCATGAATATAAAACAATTTCCTTCTGTCAAATGCCGCACGCATCAAACAGTCTCGTTTTCCTATTTTCGCTCGTAAGCGATATTACATTAAGTTATTTTCCATTCCATTACGAAGGAGTAGATTGTCGCTTACAAGGCATCAATTAGTGTCGTTTTACATATGGTTTTCTATAAGTAGGTTGTTATTTACTGGACATAAAGAAGTCGGACGGAAAAAAACGCTTGTTATAGACGTATTAGGTTTTCTGTATTGAAGTAGAACATTGCTTAATTCATGGCTGGGCTTAATAATAAAAAAACAATACATAAATCAAATAAATAATACGAGTTTGTTACAACTCTCTGGTGCATTTATTAAAACAAATATAATATCATCATTTACATACATAAGTTATCATTTCATAAATTTTATTGTTTATATTCGTGAAAGTATAATACAAATATAACAAATATTACATTTAGATTGCATGCATGTAACACATTAACATAGAAATTAAAACTGTTAAGATATCTACCGACCATGTATGGTTTAAAAACACTCCCCAAATACATAATAATTGGCCGCACAAGCAATTTTGACCCATTTGGCGCTGACGTCATTTCAGAGAAAAATCAGGAATTAGTTTACGCACTGTTTTGCGCGATATTTTCTCGCAATTATTATACCCCCAGTACCATTGGTAATGGGGGCTATATAGGAGTCACTTTGTCGGTCTGTTGGTCTGTCCNAGGTCACACTTTGAGTTCAAAGGTCAAAAATGGCCATAAATAAGCTTGTCTGGGCCATAACTATGTCATTCATTGTGAGATTTTAATATTACTCTCCACATTAATTTTGTTCACAGGCATTGGATGGCGTATCATGCCAAAGAATTCAAGATTTCAAAGGTCAAAATGGCCATAAATGATAATGGCATAATAATTCTTAAAAATTGCCATAAATAAGCTTCTCTTGTTTTGTGAGACAGCATGCAAAATATTCTGTGTCAATGCAGCATGTGGGGGTATACGTCACGTCAGTGAAAAAGCTCTAGTTTTTAAAAATACTCTATCAAATAAGCATTAAATGACATGTCAGATCGCATGGGACGAAGTGAACATTATTGGCAGTCGTTACTCAACGTAATTTACAGTGTATTGTAACCTAGGACACATTGACCGAGTATTTCACCCACCGTTTGACCTTGTCAACAAACACACTGACTTCCTGTTGGATTACACGGTATGTTTATTTCTTTTTCTAGACAGAATATCGTATTTATTGTGATTAAATGCCGTCATAATGACGACAATATACCTTTACTGCTATCATAAATAACTTTAGAATAATGACACTTGTTAAATTGAAGAGGCTCTGTATAAAACACAAGTTTTAGATACTAAAGCCACCCACTTGTGCATCTCAGGATATTGTTTTAGGTGTGAGATAGAAAAATAAATTGGACTATACATTTATGTATTTTGTTACAATGAAAATTATTATAATTGTTATATTGACCATACTGGTTATTATTAGTTTTTTATTATTTTAAGGACATGTGGCATAGTTTCCAATTTGTTTAATCTTGTGTTTCATAAAGTTATTAACTATAACAATGATTTTTTGTTGTTAAGTAAGACATCTCGTTCATAATATAAGCACTCGAGAGTTTATATGTAGTGAAAATAATTTACATTAAGGAATATTAACAATGCATGTAATTATGAAAGGCAATCACATTTGTCAAATATTTAAATACTTCTGCACAAACTAGTAAAAAAATATGAAATCAGTAACATAAACATACCAATAACTGACTGTGATATCAGGATTACGGTAATTTAGTCATAAAAACTATACGCAGCTTTTTGTTACAGGAGCCGATCCATGTTCCTTTGATGGAACTCTGCATTACTCGTGGGATTTTGCACAGTCTGTGCATTATCCACACCATGCAAGACAGGCTGGCCCTATCTACTTAGATTCTTGAATAACCAGTACATTGTTAGAACCTCTTCTTTATATGAATAAGTTATTCATTCAGTTCATACTTATTTAATTATGTTATTTGATTACATATGGAGATACCATTATTAATGTTATTTAAACTGAAATGAAATATAACATAAAGTCATACACATTGACTTTGCAATGATGTTTTTGACATTTGTCATGTATCAATGTAAGTACAGGGTACAATTTCAACGTTACTAATGTTGAACCAGCCTTTATGTAAAGGCACATTTTTAACCAGGTTTTCTTTGAGAAAATAGATTGAATTTGACTCAATGGGGTTGGGGGGTAACTAGGAACAATTAGTAACAATGCACATTTTGAATTGTCTCCCTTTATCAGACTTTTTTTCAAATTGAAAACCTGTTTTGTGACAATTTTGTCCCTTGTTATATTGTACTATATTAAGACAATTGGTCACCATGACGACCAGTTTTTTGCTTAAAATTATTTAAAGCTTTCAGTTGGCTGGGTTTGTGGATATTGTGTATAGACATGTACTTTTGTATGCGAAATGATTTTATATAACAGTATTTCACATTAAGTACTTACAGTTAACATTAATTAGTTTTGGAATGTCAATAATTAAAACAACTCAGTCCATTTGTTTAATTTTATGCATTTTCACATATATTAATAATTTTGTACACATTTCCAATAATTAATTATCCAGATTAATGTGACCAATTTTATGTACATGTAATATGTTCAAAACATAGAACAATTGTTAATTTGGGGATGAAATACCAACATTCAAATAATGGTAACCATGGAAACCATTTTTAAAAAATGATGCTTTTAACAATGTGTTTTAATGTAAACATGTGTAAACTATTTTACTTGTGTATACACTTACTTGAATACTGCTTAAAATGCATAGTATATGAGCAATAAAAACAAACTCATTTGAGACTTTTGCACTTTATTAATTTCATACACTGTGTTCACGAAAAAAGGCTGTATAATGAAAAATACTAGGAAATTTTGCGAAAAAAAATCATATTTTGATTCCCCAAACTCTACTCTAACAGAAAATGATGATATCTCAAAATGTCATTTTTTGACCGAATTGGTCAAAATTGCTTGTGCGGCCACTACAATAAAATGTCAGACAAAATACACATATATATTATCGGTTGACAGTTTGTAGTGTACTTAGTGATTCAGTAGTATCAATGTGTCTGTATAAGACTTAAATACGAACATTATTCTAAATTTGCATAGAAACAAGTGATAATCCAAAATATAACACACCTCATAAAACTAGTATACATCATTACAAAATATTAAGATAAATGAAGGAATGTTTGGAGGAGGGTTGATTGACAACATGGTGACCCCTTTACATATTCAAACATTATTTAATTGAAACAAATATGCATGTTACTTAAGTTATCATCGAGACCGTTAATAAATATGTCATAAAACACACTCATATCATATAACAATTGTATCATACGTATTGCACATAGTCTTCTTATGCTAGACGCTTAGAGTTAAACGTAAAAGTAATACATTTTCGGGATAATGATCATCCGGGGAATTCAATTCAGCTGAAATACAATAGTTATAACATGGTACGAATTAAAAAAAAACGTCTGAAAAGAATATAAAATGGTGTACAAATGTTTAGCAACAGAGTATGTCAATTAAAGTGTAGTTGTTGTTTACTTTATTTTTAACCGCTTAATATGTAAAGCTATATACATCATAAAGCCGATGCAACAGCCTATACATTGAACATAGCCGTAAATGTGTCCTTAAATTACAACCTTATTAAGTATTAAGTATATTTTATGAATGACTCTTAATAATGGTATTCTATTCAACGTTATTATTTGTTTTGCAATAATAACAGTTTCATCTGATTTTGTCAAATATATTTTATGGTTTTATGAACAAATAGCTGTGCAGTATTTTGTTCTTTAAGAGTTTATGTTTGTGTATACGAAAATGTGTATATTGCACGTATAACAAACCGAAATCGCAATTACAACCTCTATGTTCGCTTTATGACAGTATCTCCAAAAAGGGAGATGACAAGGGAAGCAAGATAATGAAATCTTCATTCGAGTTTTGTAACCCAAATCTGTGTTATGTAGGGTTTCGTTTTAAAATGGGATACACGTATTTATCCAATTACTTAAGGGGGTTTGAGTATTTCATACAATGTTTAATGTACGAGCATTCATTGGAAACAATATCACATACATTTCGAAAAGGATAAATGATATAAACAGTAATTCATTAAATTTATATTTACTATTTAATTTAATAATTAAGAATAACATTAAGGGCGCCGTGGCGTAGTGGATATGGTTTCCGCATTGGGACCGGGAGGTCACTGGTTCGATCCCCACTGTGGGAGCGTTCTTTAGATCTTCCCCCATAGACACCAAGTACTGGTTCTAGTCCCAGGAAACGGACTCGAGAGCGTTTCAAATAAGTCTAGGGCTTTGATGCAATCGTGCAAAAAAACAAAAGGTTCAAACTAATTCACCAAATACTGATACATTCATGATCACATAATTATGCTCGGAAAAAATTCAGTATATCAATCATGCTCATGAAAACTGTAAAATTAAATCGACTTTCGTTTATCACTGAATGAGGAACACTTTGCTACAATACACATGCTTTAATAAGCGTTTCTAGAGAGGAAAAACATAGTCAAGAGACCAGTCAGGACAACGTGCGCTTTTTACCACGAGCTAGGTGCATGATTATCTAAGTGAGGACGAGTACACAGCAACATTGTTGTACATACACTCACCATATGCGAGACCGTTGTATTATTTGTTAATGCACTAGACGACCAGACATTTTTCCATACTTAAACGTAGTAAATGTGATGAAATACAAGATTCTACTTCAGTTATCTTATTGTGTTAAACAGGCTTAAAGTGTAAACATCAGAGACAGATCATAAGAGTGTTATCAAAGCAAATTAATAAAACTTTATCCCAATTATGTGCCACATAGGGGTAAATAATTCGCCCAGTCTATAACTCACTATTTTTTTTACAAATGCATGCATTTTCTCTTGATTTATGTGTTTTAAACCAATGTGAATATTTTGAAATATGTGTATACTCCAGGCGAGTACCTGTGCGTAGGCAGTGTAGGCACGTGCCTGCACATCATTTTGAAAAATCGAAAAATAAAACGCCCGAAAATGCAAAAAACAAAAATCGATGGCCATAGAGAATTCAAATATCAAATATTTTGGACAATAAACGTGTTCAACAAGTTCATATAAAAAAAAGAAAGCAAGCGTACCCTTTTTACTCTAATCAAATGCACCCGAATTAAAAATAGATAGCGCATTTTTAATAGTATTATGTAACATCTCAAGCGTTTATGGTTTAAAACCATAATATTGTTAAGACCGTCTGATCGAGTGACTGAGAGTTTTCTGTGCATGTACATAGCGGAAAAACAAAGTTTGTTTTAACTGTGGCGCGATTATGTCAACACAATGAATTCCTGTAATATTCCACCGTCATATCCAGATCCCTGTTATTCGATTGAATCGTTGCCAGATGATGACCGGCGTCGTATCAATTTAGAAGAATGGAATGTACACCTGGCAGCTTCCGTGGAAGTTAGTATTATATAACAGAACATTTAGATGTAATTACAATTAAACGCATATAAGAGTGATGATAAGCTACAATTGTTTTAAAAGTTTATATGATCAATATGTCCCATTTACTCGCCTACATAGTGATACTTTATCTTTAAACATACGGGAGATAAATATTTAAGACCAAGAATTGAAGATTTCAGTTAAGCAAATAGTAACCACTTACATGAATATCTCTTCATTCGTTTGTGTGTTTCGTTATTTCTCCAAAAAATATTTAAACGCAATTTTATGTCGTACAATATCATTATATAGCAATCGTTTACGATAGCACTTCTTTACATCAGCTAGCTATCTTTTTTCAAAAGTTGTATTAATGTGAAATTATTTGTTAAAAAGCAGCACAGGGACAGCCATCCTGCCTCCGATCCTAGGACATATTGGCGCATATCCATGTACTACCAATTTCTAGATCACCTCGTGCAGTGAATTAGTGAACGAATACTGCAAAATAAGGACCGGTTATTGTTAATACTTATCCAGAACACTGTATTTTCGTACAGAAAATTTTCGATGTAGTTATGTTTTTCGCAAGGAAACAGTAATACTGAACATTGACCGTGCTCTAAAATACCCATTATATGCATGTTATGACGATTTAAAAACCTGAACAATTATAAAGCGTTACAAACACGAAACGATTAAATAATTTGGAAAGTTCTGTTATAATCGTTATATTTTGTGACATTACGAGGATTGTTTACTTTTACTCCAAGGGTCAGGGGTTCGAGCAAAAGTGTGGATTACTTTTTATTCTTTCTTTCTTTAATTTTATTTTTTGTTTTATTCTGGAGCTCTTTAGTTCCGATGTTTACATTTATCAGATTAAAGCATTGAAAGACAAATTTCAAAACATGACAAATCTGTTAACAAGTCCCTTTAAACGTTTGGTTCGGCAGACTTTGCACTTATTTGGTCATGTATTTTTTAAATCAAAACGCAACGTTTTAATTGCTTTTTCCTTGCTTATTTTACTTAACAACACCCACAGGAAGAATGATTGCTTTAGATTTTAATCAAGATTTGAACATTGTTCTTATATGCTTTGTCATCTTACATTTTTAGTTTCGCGGCTCTGACGCTCATTCCATCGAGGGTACAGTCTGTCACAGATAAAGACATATCAGCCGTGTACAAATGCTATGCAGCGGACCTCCAGTATGAACGTCAACAGCTTGACCAAGAGGTCAATCGATGAAGGGTTCGATGGAGTCTTATGGATGCAGACAAACAGCCCAAAACCTTTCCTGGTGCACTGAACGCTTGTGAAAGCGCTTACCCACTTATTCAGCTGATACTCATAGAATTGCTCACCATGCCTGCAACATCAGCATCCTGCGAGCGGTTCTTTAGCTCTATGAAGCGTATTCAGACATGCATTCACTCAACCATGGGCGAGGATCGCCTTACAACGCTTGCAGTGCTAAACATCCACCGGGAAAGTGTAGTGGACATTGAAAAAGTGCTCAACACTTTTGCCTCTTCCAAGAGTCGGAACATGCAGTTCCTCTAACCAAACTTCAGCTATGCAAGTGAATTACCATCTGTTGCCAAAACTGTATTTACATGTTTGTTAAAAATGTTTCCCACGAAACGAATAGTTTATTTTTTTAAACTATAATGAGAAAAATCGCGTCTGCGCCCACTACTGGCCTTTTTTCTCGGGGGGGGGATGCCTGCACATCCTTGGAGGGCTCGCTACGCCCCTGTCTCGTTTAGATGATAAGCTGTTTGGGCACGATTAAAATAAATATGTTGTTCTTTTCATTGATATCAGGAAGAAAAATTTGATGTTCTCTAGGTTTTGATTGGTTCATTTTGCTCTTGCAATCATCCATATTTGCTTCCTTAATACGAAACATAAAGTAACAAACTTGAGAATACAAGTGCTAATAAATGTTTGTAACCAAATGTGAGCCGCGGCATGTGAATATTGGCCTTATGCCTTTTGCGGCTCTGTCCGATAATGAGACTACGAAATATTGCGTGACTGTATAAGGGACAGCGTAGCTCTTAAACAGACTGCGAAATAACTGGTAAAACCATGTCTCTTCAACACCCAGTTAAAATAGTATTCAGTGCACAATAAAATAATATTTACCCGGTATATAAAAAGAAAAACCGACATCACTTTAAGTATTTAAATATTTGTCTCATACTCCACGTTGTAAACCGCGTAAAAAGACACGTATGTTACAAGTATGTGTCCTAAACATTTGTAAAATGACATTGTCAGCATTTTTCAATTGCGACAAATAAATTGACTTACCAATTTCATGAGGACATGTTTTACCGAGTTTACCATTAACACTCGGGAAGAAAATTAGTTAGCTGGCCAAATTCTTGCTAACTTACAACATACATGAAATTGTTTGATAAAAGACGATGTGTGGTTTAAAAAGACAACGCCTGTCAGATTTTGTATATGACTGAAATACAGCACAAGACAAGAGAACAGATAAGGATATTTGGTTTAAAGATACAATCAAACAATTGATAAATACTTAATGTGCTTCGTCAATACCGCCACATGTGGTTCGCACATTGCTTTAATAATAATAAGTGAACTATTTTTAAAATAAATTTTCTACAAAATTAACGCATCCCGTTTGTAAATGTTTTTTAATTTGAATGCTATGACTAAACAAGCTTAACTGATCGATACTACATTTGAACATGAAATTAGGCAACTATAACATTGTTTGCTTTTCTTTTCAATTCAAATAGTTGTTAAAGTTGAATGAACATTTGTGTTTTCCTTTTCAATGTCAATTCTTCTTAAAAATTGAATAAAAAGTTGCCTTGACCGGGATTCGAACCCGAGACCTTTAGGAGCGAAGGCTAACGCATTACTGGACCTCAAATGCTGTAAGTGACGTACTTAAAACGCTATCTAACTTATACACGTATTGTGCAAATTGTTGCAAACGCTTGATAATTTTACCGATTTCGAATGATGATTGTCTATTAACAAACCGATATTTTTAAACAAATTAACTCACTCGTGTTTTTGCTTATTATATAATCAATACATTCTTGTTCCGAATCTATGACATTTTTTTATAATTGTAGTTTTGAAAACTGTGAACAAGTCCCTTTAAATTGATGATTGTTATGTTTGCATTCGTAGAACAGTTTATTTATTTCAACGAAAATGAGGCTATTTTGGTAAGATCTACAACAAGTGTAACAATTCAGATGACACTATTATTAGACATGTTGCAATTCGTTCATCAAGCGACCAATAACGTACACTAACGTACACTTCAAATACAATGCCCCATTCTTAAAACCCGCTTAAAAGCCGCTTAATATAATACTTGGAACAAATAGAAGTGTGTACCTATAAACGCATTCTTTTTACGCCGATAACCATTATGATTGTTAAAGGGAAATATCAAAAGTAGTTCCCACCAATGCAGACACATATACAAAAGGACAAATATTTTTATGGTAACGTGGTTATATTGTAATTATAATTTGCGTGTTAACCTAACGGTACCCAGAATTAAATTTCGCTTTGGACCGGTCAAAGCAAAGCATCTGGGCTTTAAAACAGTTTAAAAGGTTTCACTTTCGTCTGTGAACATATTGGGTCTCCAGAATAACACCTTTGTGAAGCGAAATAGTATTAACAACAGTTAGATTTGTTTATGACTACTTGAGAGAGTCTGTGCATGTACATAGAGGTAAACAAAGTGTTTTTTTACTGTGGCGCGAGTATTTAAAAAAAATGAATTCCTGTAATATTCCACCGTCATATCCAGCTCCATGTTGTTCGATTGAAACGTTGTCAGATGATGACCGGCGTCGTATCCTTTCAGAAAAATGGACTGTAGACCTGGCAGCTTCCGTGGAAGTAAGTATTTAACAGCAGAACATACAGATGTACAATTGACCACTCGCCAGCTGTCAATCAAACTCACGTAACAATCAATCAGACTTACTTTAATGCGGCCACATGGTCCGACAAACAAAGAGTGCCGGATTTATTGCATAAGCGTTTTATGTAAACAAAACTAGTGGGCGGAGCGATCGCTTTTTTGGCGACTGGTCAATTAAACGCATATAAGAGTGATGATAAGCTTCAATTTTATGTTTAAGTTTATATGATCAATATGTCCCATTTACTCGCCTACATAGTGAAATTTTATCTTTAAACATACGGGAGATAAATATTTAAGGCCAAGCATTGAAGATTACCGTTAAGCATATAGTAACCACTTACATGATTATCTCTTCATTCGTTTGTGTGTTTCGTAATTTCTTCACAAATATTAAAACGCAATATTTTGTCGTACAATATCATTATTAAGCAATCGTATACGATAGTAGTACTTTACAGCAGCTAGATATCTTTCTTCAAAAGTTGTATTAATGTGAAATGATTTGTAAAAATAAAGGTGATGCCATCAATGCCTCGCCAAACCAGTTTACAGCAGCACAGGGACAACCATCCTGCCTCCGATCCTAGGGCATATTGGCGAATATCCATGTACTACCAATTTTAAGATCATCTCGTGCAGTGAATTTGTGAACGAATACTGCAGAATGAGGACCGGTTATTGATAATACTTATCCAGACCACTGTATTTTCGTACATACAGTTCTCTACATGTTTAGTTTGACGTTCACTGAAAGAACTTTAAAGGGACCTGTTCACGTTTTGATATATTGACAAAATTGAAAAAAAATGTTTCAGATTTGCAAATTTTCGACGTAGTTATGTTTTTTTGCAAGGAAACAGTAATACTGAACATTTACCGTGCTCTAAAATATCCAATATATGCATCTTATGAGGATCTAAAAACCTGAAAATTATACGTTACAAACGCGAAACAATTAAATAATTTGGAAAGTTCTGTTGTTATCGTCAGGTCCATAAGAAAAAAATAATACACTATTTTCGTAGACGTGGGTATAGCGGAAAGATCATTGACAGGCAATTTGATCGAGCAGACAAGCTGGATAGGGATACTCTTTTGAAACAAAGTGAAGACAAGAAGAAAAACATGAGGAGAGTTCCACTTGTCCTTACATACTCGAAAAAACTACCATGCATACACGATATTGTGAAAAAGCACCTACCTCTACTGCATGAATCGAATAGAATGAAAGGAGTTTTTAGTGAAATGCCTATTGTTGCATACAGACGAGACAAGAACATAGCAATTCAATTCAATTCAATATTTTATTGCATTATAAGGCCTCCGGCNTATTGTGAAAAAGCACCTACCTCTACTGCATGAGTCGAATAGAATGAAAGAAGTTTTTAGTGAAATGCCTATTGTTGCATACAGACGAGACAAGAACATAGCAGATATCATAGTGCATGAAAAAACCAATCGGACTATGACAAGGGAGGTCAACCCAGTAGAAAGATGCACCAAACGGTGTGTGGTGTGTGACATGCTAGCAAAGGGGTTGCACGACCGTGAAGTAGTAGGTGGAGTGACCATTAGCAAAAAGCAGATCTGTGAAGCATGGAACGTCATCTATGGAATAAACTGTATACAGTGTGACAAAATGGTTTATGTGGGAGAGACATCACGCTCACTAAAAGAACGATGAAAGGAGCATGAGGCAGATACAAGGTACCACAGAAGCAAACCTGTTGCTGAACATTTTAACTCCAGAGACCATAGTGTAGAAGACATGGGAGTATGCATTTTACAAAATATAAGAGACAATTCGGATGACTACCGCATGATAAAAGAACTTGACTTGATTCAATTATTAAAGACAGAAGTTCCAAATGGTCTGAACACAAAAGCAGCTTTCGATTTAGTATGGCAGAATTATAGGCGATAGTGTTGGCCAATAAGAAATTCGTGTAGACAATTTAAGCAGCAACAACTATTTTACCATAGAAACAAACTATTTTAGAAACACAAAATTCTCCAATAATAGTGCATGCGAGCGTAAGTATGTGAGGGGGTGGATATGTGTGGGTATGTATATATGTTTATATGTGGGTGTATATATATATATATGTATATGTGGATGTATGTATACATGTAGGTGTTTATATGTATATCTGTAATTATATGTGAAAGTATATGAGTGAGTATGTACAAAGGTGAATGTATGCATATAAATGTGTGCATATGTATGAACACAATACATTATAATTTAACTTCATTTAAAAGAATGAAATTGAAATTATTATAATTAATTAATTATTAATCATTTCAGTTTGTTTAAATGTTGATAAATATAGTCAATAAGAATTAATATTGAGATATTATATTAATATTGATAACTACAAAATAGGAATTTTGATTTTGTGAATATTATTTTTAGGTTGGTACAGTCAGTATCAATATTATTATTATAGTAATTATTGTAATCATTGATATAGTTATTAATATAACAATATAATGTTATTATTATTATTATTATCAAATTCAATTTGGAGAAATTACAATGGGCAGGAGTTTCTTATAAGTATAAGAACCATACAACAAATATGCATCAGTATGTTATTTATTTTGGCGCAATTGTATATCACATGGTAATGTACGACGTCATGACGTCATTTCCTGTCATATTCGACGTTGCACTTTATTGATGTATATGACAGTTATAACTATGTAGTGAATTCGTATTTGTAAACTTTGATTAAGCCCGTTTGGGCGAAATATTAGAATAAAAGAGTGTTTTTACTATGAAAATGTATTATAAGTTACACTGTTAGTAACTGATGGTGTATGGGATATACACCCTCAGTAATTTCATACCATACGAGAGCTTCGCTCTCGTATGGTATGAAATTACTGACGGTGTTTATCCCATACACCATCAGTTACTAACAGTGTAACGATTATATCTCACCGACTACCTTTTCCTCGTTGTGTTTAATATAAATTTTAAGTGCAACAGAAACCACTTCAAATGCCTATGACGTTTTCAGTGAATAAACAGATGCCAGTTAATAACAGTAATTTATTATCATTTTAACACAAAAACAGTCACAACTCGTTGTCCTTCACTATGTCGATCTGACGAGAGAATGGTGGTGATCTTAGGTGTCGGTTAAGGCCATTTCGCACACTCTAATGAGGTTGCCGTGTACAGTGTTCCATCATTTTTTCTAATGTCCAGCCAGAATTGCTCCAAGAAAGACGACAAATCTGTAACCTCCAGATGCTCGAAGTCTACGTCCATATTTTTTCACGTAGAAAACAACGAAGGACATTTGCAGATTTTCTATTGCTTTTTAACGTTTCATCGGAGTTAAGTTTAAGTCTTTTTGTTTCTGCCTCGTCTGCCGTAGTAGAACTGAAACGCTTTGCCATTTTGTTAATTTCCGGTAGACTAAACACCGAGTTTC
>VMBQ01007260.1:0-45007 GCA_007657795.1 Dreissena rostriformis | reverse complement strand
TCCATATATATACACATACCAAGTTTCAATGAAATCCGCAAAAGCACTTCCAAGATATGACTCCGGACACAAACGTGCCGAACGGACAAACGGACGGCCGGACGGACGGACGGACAACGCCAAAACAATATCCCTCCGCCTCTGGCGGGGGATAAAAATCCGTTAAACTCTTATTTCGAATGGATTTATAAATGTGTATAAGACATGCATTAAAAAGGCCTATGTTAACGGACAAAAATCATTGTTATATTATTATTGAATATTTCTTTCGAAATGGAACGGTGTTTTAGTCGGTATGATCACTGTTCCCAAAGACTACCCTTGAACTGGGAGTTTTCCATAGTCACAAATAATGACATGATTATAATAATTGTGTGTGTGCGTATGTGTGTGTGTGCGTGTGTGTGCGTTCGTGCGTGTGTGCGTGCGTGCGTGTGTGTGTGTGTGCGTGTGTGTGCGTGTGTGTGCGTGTGTGTGCGTGTGTGTGCGTGTTTTTGTGTGTTGGTGTATGTGTGTTGGTGTATGTATGTGTGTGTGTAAATTAATAATGTAATTTTGTGCACCTGGCATTGATATGTAAAGAACAAATATTGATAAATGTACCTGATATGTACATGAACCTGAAATCAAACACTATGTCATGCCTACGTAAGTTTTTCTTTATTTTTGGCTTTCTCATAAGGCATATACAATTCACATCATAAGAATAAAATAAAAACATTTATTAAGTTACAAAGATTTAATACGCATTTTTGTGTTAACTCATGTTTTGCAAAGGCGTGTTGGTCTACGGTCGCCTAAACCCTAACCCTATTTCATTTAAATGGGTATGTAATAATTCATATGGGCGACGGTGGACCATCGTCCATATGTTTGTGTTTATTCCGATCTTCCTATTTGGAGCATATAACATATATATTTGAAATATATTCGAAAAATTATGTTCATATTTACATTTACACATTTTAATTTATAATTCCATGTCATTCAGCTAGAATTTACATTTTTTCCCGAAAGAACCCAATAACTCGCGTCTGAAACAAATAAAGGCATGCTGTTGTATCTATAACTAACCATATGTATGTGCAGATANGTCTTTTCCGAGATACACTTTCATTTGTGTAATTAATTTATAAACGATAATTCGTTGTTTAGACATTCAAACAACTGTCCAGTGTTGTTGGACAAGATATTTTAATAATCTATCAGAACCAAACTATGTTTTTTCGCAATTTTGATTTTTATTTGCAATTTTGGATTCTTACTTTTTGCAATTTGTTTGCAATACATTTTAGTTAAGCTTTGAATGACAAACAAGGTTGGCGGGTGAAATAAGAATAAAATTCACGAAAGTAATATTTATTTTTATGTTTTGTCGAAATTTAGGGTCGACCCTTCCGTGAACAAAAATAATGGCCTTCGTAGAAAAAAATGTGCACAAGTGATTAATATAAAACATTAATACTTCTTAAAGCAGCATTGATCTTTTATTATCGAAGGTTCGTTTTATTTCTATAAGAACTTGCTGAACACCATTTCTATGATGGTATTTTCTCAAATTGCAAAAATATCGCAATGTTAAAAGTATGCTTTGTAAGACACGTCAAATATTTTTATATATTTATACTGTTTGTCATGTATTAAACTGGTCCTCATGCGTTGTTTCTTTGCATTTGCCACAAAATGTCAATCTGTTCCTTAACGAGCTGTGCCTTTCTATCAAGCGCGTTAACCTGCATGATAACATATGTAATCAGAATGTTTTAATAATATGCAAAATATGTAAATATATAGGAAACATAAAACCAAACTTATGAATAAATACAAAGTGTTTCTTACGGGGTTGTATTAAGTTATACGACATGGACACAATAGTCACTACATTGTGTATTTTATGACGACAATACAACGCAATATCTTGATTGATATCGTATATAAAGGAAACAAATACATTGTCATCAACATTGTTATGTTTCTTTTTCGCTTTATTCACCAGTTGTACCATCTTGTCTATCAGGTTATCGTGCGTCTCTTCTAACTTCTTTAGCATATCTTGAACCGTTGCTAAATCATTAAGTACAACAAGTGAATTCGTTGAATTGATAACCCCCATCAATTTCCAAATTTTGTGACAGAAGGACGGACGGAATGACGGACGGATAGACAAACAACGCCAATTCCTTATCCCTCCGCCTTTGGCGGGGTAAACTAATGTCAATATTTATTATCTTCTACAATGCTGCTTTCCTGATTACTATCCCTCAATTTCAACTTCTTATTATAATTCATGAGCAATAGATTATTTACTGTCCACAGTGATTTTTCTCTTCTTTTTACAACCTTATTATTTTATTTTTGGAATCAAACAACTGTCGTTTAATCAATGTGTGAATATGTGCTTGAGGGTAAGTACGTTCGAAATAATTTATGTGAAACATCCAAACTCTGAGCCGCACAATTTTCAATACTAATAAATATGATAATTCATTTCCATGTTTGCGTATAAACGGTCAAACCTGGAACCTATTTGTTTGTATAGGTACCTGAATTTTAACGTAAACCTCAAGGCCTGGTGCAATATGCAGCCAGAGAAAGACTTGGGCTTGCTTACAAACGTTATACTTTTGCATTTCAACTGGGATCAACACACACCAAATAGATCTTTAAAGTGCTCTCTTCCCGGCGTCTTTATTTACACTAAAAGCTACAGAATACAAAATACAAAATTGGTTTATAGTAAAACATGTAAAAGCAAACATTAAATGGCGAATTTAAAAGCATACATACGAGAAATAGCAATAATATTTGAATTTACTATCCTCACGTGGTGTGTAATGGTGGTTGGGATTTTATGCGATCAATGCTCGGTACCATTCAAATTTGTGAGCTGTGGTTGGTCGAATAGAATTACTGACAGCCACTGGGCTCCTTTTTAGACTGCGGCGATCTCCTGGGTCTTAAGTACCACAAGTGGAATACATGTATAGCTTTTGAGATGGCGATTGGCAGTTTGTTCCCCTTCTTCACTGCCTGCAATATCATTCTGCAGGAGAGATAACTGAACACTTAGTCAATCGCAACCGCAAAACAATCTTCATTACAGTCCACTTTGATTTTAGTCATATTATATTTTGTATTGATATATCAATAGTCGAATAATGTGCATCCTTTGGCCGTTAAATAAGACAAACAATGTGAAAAACTTATCAGTTAAACATTACGTGAATTAGAAACATTCTTCGTGCAGAAACAGCTTTCTTGAAAATGTGCTGGACTCTTATATCTTGACAAGACTTTAAACCTTATTTGTGACGAGCCGAATAGTTCAGTGTTTAACACTGTAATGTATTAGAGTTCGATGCAAACATTGCAATTGCAGCGCGATACACAAGGTTATCATTAAGAGTACTGATTGTGTGTATTATTGTGACTTTTGAATTAAGTGGTTATTTAAAATACATGTACATGAACAGCGAAAGGACTCGCGGGATAGATGTGTGATATTTTTCTGTCAAAATTACCTCAAACAAATGGAAATGCATTTTTAATTGACAAATATGTATTCTTTCCTGCTTTTTTTTATCTCTTTGAATGTTCACTGAATCTTGTGAAACATTAGCAAAATTGTTCAGTGTATGTTTAAGAACTGTAAGTCCATTTAAAAATTAAATTGATTTTATCGTAATAACCAGGAGCTACCAAGCAAAACAATGCGCATATGGGTCCCATAAGGAGCCAGTATTGTAGCACTAACATGTATTTATTGTGTGTAAAATTATTAAGTTAACGCTCTTTTGTGAGAAAACGGATCTAAGCGATTGTTATTTTATCTTCAAATTTTATATTTACATTTGAAGCATATGATACATGACCCATATGGAACGCACATAAATCCCAGTTGGGTGTTACAATATCCATGAATATTTCCGCGAAATAAAATTGGAAATAGTTTATTCATACACTCAACACATTACATATGTGATAGATGAAACTTCCTGCAGCGCCAAATAATGAAGAAAACAAAGGGTAAATTTTTACAATTTTGATTTTTTATCAAATATGTTTTATTCATTACAAGTATTTCTTACAATATCAATCTGCCATGCACATACATGCACGTATTGTGGGTACCGGTAAATAACATACTTCATTTGATAGAATAAAGTTTTGTATTTTACAGCTGCGTCTATATGGCTCCCATATATCTTATTTGCTAGGAAGAGCTAAGGAATATTAACCTGCAGTCACTTTACTTAAACACTTATGCACGAATATATTAAAATACAGCTGTGGTAAATATATTTGTTTCCGTTCTGGGATCGAATTATTTTCATTAACGAATAACCCACTTACTTCTTTTTACGTTGTCATATATCTCGTGAACACAGTATGAAAACAATCGGTCATGCATATCGGCCACAATTCAATCGTGCAATCTATGGTTTCAAGTTTCACGATTATCGGGTTAATTATTGGCGAGGTATACCAAATATATTGTTTATTTTATTGTCATAAGATACCTCTCGCACGACAAGGATATTTAATCTCTAAGGTAGGCCGCACTACAGTCATGGTGTAATAGTTTTCGTCTGAGCATGAAACATGTTTTGATAAATCATTGCGAATCATGGTGAAGATAGACTCGTTTACATTAAATGGTATAATTGGTTTTAAAATATACTGAAGAGGTACTGAAGATTGTTGCAAATATCGGATTTCAGTCAACAATGGCGGATCAAATAGAAACGCCCGTACAGTTAGCGTCGGATAGTGTGTATGATTGTCTTTGTTTCGGGTGCGAAGAGAGTGGTCAGCAAATCGAGGCTCAACATGTCTGCAAGAGATGCCAACGCTACTTTTGTGAAAATTGTGTCGGTCTGCATAATCAACTTTTCAAGAACCATGTCGTTTTAGGGAAGGAAAATAAATCAGACTGGCCGCTTGCTGATGCAAAGTTGGATTACATAACACAGTGCGAACAACATCCGGAAGAAACTATTCAGATGTTTTGTTAGGGCCACAGAAGGCTGTGCTGCATTTATTGTTTACTCTCGGATCATAGGTCAGTGTGGTAGTTTAGTCATATCCTTAAAGTTGCAATATCAGTAAATTCTATGACACGAAATTCTATAAATTCAAAATTGCATAACTAGATGTCATAGACAAGCCTCATTCGTATGAAGATGTTAAAACATGGTTAAAAACGGATATAACAATGCACATAACGAATTTAATAAGCCCCCATTTATTTAATTTCACTTAAACTTGTAAAGAGTATGCGCAGAAAAACGGATGTTTGGCATGTGTTATCTATCGAAATGTTTTAAGAAAGTTTAGATATGGATAGACAGAGTACATTTTAACAGTTAATTTCAAACTCCTATTTCCTACATTTTTGTCAGTATATTAACGTTTGTTTAATGATATTTCAACTTAAATTATACAATATTGCTTATTATAGGGAGACAATTATGCCATACCCGACATTACCCGTACAGTAGATTGGTATATAGCGGTTTTTAGTGAGTAACGGATAGGTTCAAAGTTTTTTGCAAAATACTTGTATTTATGTTAAGATTTATAGTGTTCAATATATTGAATACAAAAAGCCTATAATTGTTCAGACGATTGATGTGTTTACTGACGTGTGTCAATTTTAACAACCGTTTCTTTTTTCGAAAGCAAAACAAGGTTACGTTATGTACGCATCGTTTTTGGTGACGAAAGGAAAAGTGCAGACGTATGGTTTCTTGAATTTTGCAGATTTTGTTTTGTAAACATAATGTCCATTGATGTAATATTTTAGTATAATGTGTCCTTTACAAAAGTAAGAATGCTCAGAAACCAAATTGATGCGTACCATATAAAATAAACATGAAAGCTGCAACTCGTGATTTAGTGAATAACGGACATGTGGTGACCCATATTCAGGAATGTGGGGATTGTCTCAAATTAAATATAAACTCAATTGAAGTTGTCCAATACACGTATGGTTAGCGTTTGGCTATGATAGTAATTAGTAAAAACATCATTTTGACTGAAAAATAATAAAAATATAACGAAAACATATTTCTCACTATCAAATCTATATACATAACAATGTATTCAACTCAAAATGACACGAATATAGGGTGCATCGCTTTGAACAGCCATTACTTCATCAATTGTGCAGAGATTTCCATGGACTCGGTCTTCTTAAACGAAGAAAATAATTTCCTTTCTGGAAATGTGCATATCTTGCAACATTTTATACAAATGCTGGGTGAAATTTCAAGAAATAACACGATACACATTTAATCCGAAAAAGGCCTAAGCGATCCGGCAATGACTGAATCAGTGTACCATGAAATTCACGCTGTAAACACATAATATTTGTCGGAAATTAAAAACCGCTGGCATGTTTCAATAGGAAAGACATTTGTCTTTCAAGGTTTAATGGTTTAATTACTGAAAGCATGGTGAATACGTTGAAATGAGACCCAAAGTCCTTAGCTATCCGTTATACACCAATCGACTGCAATTAGCACGCTGATACGGGATTTTGAGTCGGTGGTTTTGTATAATAAATAACAAAGCTCTCAAATGTATGTAACGGTGGTAAGTTAAAGTACCAAAGAAATACACGGTTAGTGCCAGGATGGGAACATTTACCTGATAAGTCTTAGTAAATGAATTATTTTTTATGACGAACCAGCTGAACTGATTATCTCGGCACAAACCATATATTCTTATTATCAAGTTTCTACTAATTTGAATTTAGAAATCCCTTAGGTTAAACAATCTTATAATAAGATGTACAGCGACGAGTTTCTAAATAAAATTCACTGCATGTTTTCATACTTATCGAAAAACATTGTCCCTTTATTCTTCCTATCATTTCTATTCATGGTTGTATTAAAACTAATACTAAAACCGCTGAAAACAGTTTATTGTATCTGTCCCAATGTTCTCTCAGTAACCTACCACGTGTTCATGTAAAATTGAAGTGTTCGAGTGTCATATTAAAAAGTCTAAGTGTCGACAAACTAATACGTACTATTAAGTTTTATCGCACGAGTTTTAAAGCTATGCATATAATATAAGAATTTAAATATCAACCAACAATATTACCAGGACTGAAAATATTCCTGTTTAAATCCTAATTTACACACCTAATTAATACAGACAATTTACATTTAATAAACTTATTCGATAACGCGCCCTAGACTCTATAAAACATAACTGCGTCTGTCTTAATTAAATTCTAAACTTCTTATCTACCTACTTGCCTACCCATTATCTAACATTATCAACCATATTCCCTACCTACTTAACATAATGTAAATTGTTATCTCTATATTTACATAATATTCCATTAAAATATCTTCTTTCACCATCTTACAGGCTCTGTGAGCAAGTAGTTCGTATCGGGGAAGAGGCAGACGAATTTGACGTGGACGACGATTTTAAGGAACTCCCTAAAAACATTCTCGCTCAATGTGAGAAGTTTAACTCGGAACACATTGATATGGAAAAGCAGTTTGAGACTCTTCAATCCAGTTATGATGACACACTTCTAGAAATCGTGTCGTTCCAAAAGAAAATGACAGATGTAATTGAGAAACTGGGTCAGTGTTCAACATCGGAACTAAAAACTATGTTTACAAGAATTAATGAAACCTGCAACAATGAAATTCAACGTCATACGGAGATAAATCAAAGATATAAACTTATCCAACGAGGTCTTGAAAGTATAACAAAGAATAAAAAGAAACTAGCGTTTATATTGTGTAAGAAATATGATGCCCTGACCGAAGAAACAGATTCTCTTTATGAACGAAAGGACAACAGGGGAATTAACTTCAGGTTCCTCGCTGAGGTCTCGATGTTGCAATTAGTTTTTGAATTGGGTAGCCTTGGAAAAATTCAGACATACATGAACAAACCTAATCATGTCCTTAAAGTATCAGATATGACCAAGCATGATATTAGAAACGACCAATGTTCCAATGAATCCGAAAGACCAACGATAATTGGCATATGTGAATTAGCAGACAGCCAATTTATAATAGCAGACAGTTCAAACAAGAAAGCTAAATTGTTGGATGATTCGTTGAAAGTTTTGTCTTATCTTATTTTTCCAAGCACACCGAAGCAAATGTGCAATTTAAGTGCATATAGCGTGGCTGTCATATTTGACGACTATGGTGTTCTCCAATTTATTCGAGTTAACAGCCAACGCATGACAATAGAAAGAATAATAAAATTAGAGCACGTCTGCCTCGGTATTGGATACCACAACGACGATATATTTGTTACAGGTTACAACGAAATCTACCGCTATAATATTGCAGGACGACGGAAACAGAAACTATCCATTGAACATGGTATGTAATCAAAGATGTTTAGCTCACATGTCCCCTTCTTTCCGACGAGCGTATTTTGTCATTCAAGCAGCATCACCCCTAAACGGCTTTAAAAGATTTAAACGGAACTTCACAATAACGATCCTTGAGTGACACTTTTTCAAGTTTGTCAAAGCATTCCGGTCAGCTGCATATTTATGTCATCCGAGCTTAAAATAGATTTTAAAACTAAAACTTAAAAAATCTCTAAAGCCGCAAGGGTCAGGGTTTATTATTTGGTGCTTACTATCTTAAAGTTGTCCTCTTTAGCGTTTGTTCAGATAATGCCTCCAAACCGGCCCCGCCCCAAGGAGTAAATGAGTTATATACACTAATATAGTAAATAACTGTACAATTAAGTCTGCTTGTCTTAACCCGTAAGTGTCATTGGTTAACCCTCGGGTTTGCTTGTTAGCTCACCTGAGCACATAGCGCCTATGTGCTTAAGTAGAGCTTTTAGGATACCGTGATGTCCGACGTCCTTCAGTCCGTCAGTACGTAAACTTTTTCTCAAAGCGACTACTAGTCCTGAACCCCACATATGTTAAGCAAACATAAACGGACTAACACTTTTCATGACCCCCTTTTAAACTTTATAAAATTGTTTGGTTCGATTGCATATGTAGGTCACCAACGCTAAGGTTAGAATGTTATTAAAATGAAAAGAACAAAATCTCTGTAACATCGTCTAGTAGTCCTCTTCTGGTGGTCCGGTACAATGTTTTTATGCCCCCCTATTTAAAAAAGAGGGTATATTGTTTTTGGCCTGTCTGTCTGTCATTCTGTCTGTCTGTCTGTCCAAAACTTTAATAAATATTAAAGTTTTGTCATAACTTTTGCAATATTGAAGATAGCAACTTCATATTTGACATGCATGTGTATCTCATGGAGCTGCACATTTTGAGTGGTGAAAGGTCAAGGTCAAGGTCATTCTTCAAGGTCAGACTTTTTTTTCAAAGCGGCGCATTAGGGAGCATTGCGTTTCTGACAAACACATCTCTTGTTTTCAAATCATGTTCATTGGGTTAAAATTTGCCCTGCCTTGGGATAACTTGTTCCCTTACTTGTAGTTACGAAAAACTTCGAAAAAAATAATACCTCCAGATTCTTATTTGGAATGGAACATGATATCATGATATTCCCCTACCAAGTTATGTCACTAGAGTCAAAGAAGGCCTTGCCCTGTTTCTCTTTTATGTATATAGTGGATAAATGAAACTATTTCACCCGAAACCGCAATGCTCAGATGTTTTGTATTTGTTATGAACGATATAAGGTAATTTGTCTATACCAAGTTTGTTCCAGGCGCACCACTGGGGTTTAAATTCGCCCCGCCCTTGTTTTCAATTGATGATTTCTAAAGTAGTTATGGATAAATCACAAAAGCTGTTCAGAACATTATTAAGATGTGTTTAGTAATTGATTTTTATTTCTCTGAAAACGAGAGGGTAGGGGTTTAATAATGAGTGTGTTACATCGTATAGTGGTCCTCTACAAAGTTTAATCAAAACATGACCATGTGGTCAAAACTAGTTAACCGCAATGGGCCAGATGATTTATATAGACTTTTATAGGGACATGACTTAAACAAATCTTCTCTGAAACACCATAGCTGAGAGACTTTATATTTGGCGTCTAACATCACATGGTTGCCCTCTAATGGATGTCTTCAAACCATGTCTCTGATGTCTGACTTGGCCCTTCCTGGGATGTGGGGTGAAATATTTTATATTTTATTAAATAGCAAAATAAATGTTTAAAACCTTTTATGAAACCAAAAAGCACGTTATATTTGGTATGTGGCATCACATTGTGGTCCTTTACAAAGATTGTTTAAATCATGCCCATGTGCTCGCGACTGGCCCCGCCATATGATAAAGAGATCTAAGGAAAATTTTGCTCTATTTTTGTTTGTTTTGTGTATAATTTGATACAACATAATTATGTGAATGCCATGGTGATAATATTATTGAAGGAATATGTTTCAACGCATTAAATTGTTTGTAAGAGAACTATATAAATAAACAAATAAAGATAGTGTAACTTCCCGTGGATCCAAATTAATAAATAAATTAGATTATCAATTGCATTTAGTCTTAATACAACATTTAGTTTGTAAGAGAATATAAATAAACAAATATAGATATTGTTACCTCCGATGGAGCCAAATTAATACATAAATTTGCTTATTAATTGCATTTAATCTAAATACGACATTTAGTTATTGTTTCACTCGCAGTGCAGTTATGAAGCATTTGGTATCTGTATATACATCATGTACGATAATAATTACTCTTCCTTTACCTCTTTACAGCTGGTAAGTGTGCGGTAAGCCCAGATGGCACAACTGTATACGTCACAGCTGTCTTTCAGTTTGGAAGCCAGTGCCTCACATTGAAAATGGCTGAAACCCTTCAGCCCCATTCCGGTGAAATCGAACTTAGACAACCAGATGGTGTACATGTTACCGCCAATGGGCAGGTGCTTGTTTGTTGTAATGGTTATGGGTCTAAGGAAGTCGTGCAGCTTGACTCGGAAGGTAAAGAGATACTAGCAAGATTTGCTGTCAGCGGTACTCCCACATGTGTGTGCTACAGCAAAGAAAAGGGAATACTGCTTGTGGGTCTCTGCAGGAGCGACACCATGCACGTGTTTAAAACAACCGGGCGATAGCTCTTTTACGTAAATATTTGAAGGTCTAAAACAGCATGCAACTGACTCGGAATCAGTGCATGCAGTAGTGCAAGTAGTGAACAATTGAGTAAACAGTGTGAATGAATGATAATCGAGCTGGCTGGTTTATGTTTGATGCCTTTTAAACATTATTAATTACCGTGGTAGGTCATTTCACACATAAATGTATATTATTTGTCCAAGGTGTTTGCTGTATTGGCCCATATTGTGAATTCCATTTCAGCTGACAAATAACTCATATTTGTATAATGGTCAACTATTCGTCGAATAATTCGAGTTTTACTATATGAACGTAGTACGTTATTGTTAATGTTTTCTTGCAAAAACTCCATAGATTTGTCTTTACTATAGATATTCAAGTGAAACTTCAAAAATGTACGAGATAACTGGCCAAGGCCCATATTTTAACAGTCTTTGCACAAGAAACATTTAGAGTGTATTTTCCGAAATTATTTTCTATGATCATGATTGATAAAAAAAACCGATAAACTACCGAAAACCGAGATATTTTTTTCTTTTTATTTAATGCTTTTCCCGATGAGATGATCAATTATTTTTAAAAGGATCAAACTTGTGAATTTCGCCATGATATGTCAAAAAGCAAAGTGAACTTAATCGATAATTTGCAGATTTTTTTTCACTGTTTGAAACGGTGAAGTATTATTTTAAAAGTTAATTGAAACACAATTTTTTGTGGACTGACGTTTACTTATACGTTAAGCATGGTAATACGTTCCGTTTTCCTTTATTTAACGTTCAGTGTTTATGGCAAACGTTTTGTCCATAGAATCCATAGACACATATCTGGCTCGGATACGGAAAACAAATCAAAATTCTAGTCCATTGTTAAACAAGAGTCGCGTCCATAATTTCGCCGATGTACCCGGTTGCTCATAACCGAAACTAAAAGCAAACGAGACTTTTCGCGTGTTGTCTTTGCGTGCAAACTCGAACAGCAGATTTGGTGTCAGCCGTACACCTTCATGTGTTTGCTTCAGCAAAGAGTCTGGATTATGCTCTTGTGTCTCTATGGCAGCAATGAAATACAGGTGTGTAATGCAACCTTGCATGATTTCTTTGAGGCGAACATTTGAAGGTCTAAAACAGCATGCATCTGCAAATGGCTGAGTACATGTAGTAGTGAAAGTTCTACACCGATAAGAAGACAAATAATAATTAACTCGTTTGTATTTATTGTTTACTTTTCTCGTTCTTTTGTTTATTATGTAAATCTCATGATTGATATAATCGCTACATTTCAATCGTTGATCGTGTTTGCTATTGAAGATATATTTTATTATAATGTAGTAAATCTAGTTAATGTAGGGATTTATATTTAACCTTTTTTTATGTCCATTAAATGTCCACCGTTGTTGCATATCCTTTTCTGAATGATTGAATATATATCAGAAATAAATGTCCTTTTAACTATTATGCTAAAACGTATATATATATATTGCAATTCCTGGAGGGGGGGCTAAATGTTAACACCGCAAAAACAAAAATAATGGTATTTCGGAAGAGGGGTGGTTTAAAATAAAACTAAAAATGAAAATACGATGGTACTGATATTGAAGTGGTCAATAACTTTCACTATTTAGGCACAGTGTTGCATTATACTGGGAGTTTTAAATTAAACCAGTAACATTTGGTTGGTTAAGCCCTTAAGGCTATGAAGACATTATTGTTTCAATGCAATGACATTGAGCCAAAAACATTTTGCCAGTTGTTTGACTCCTTTGTGAGTTCTATATTAAATTATGCTTCAGAAGTATGGGGTTTCACAAAGTCAGATGATATCGAACGCATATATTCACAATTTTGCAAACGATTGCTACAGGTTGAAATAAATACATGTAATGTTGCTGTTTGTTGTGAATTTGGTAGATATCAATTGTTTGTAAACCGGTTTGTTAAAATTCTTAAAGAAAGGTTTAACATTCTAAAAAAAAAATATTATAATGCAAATTGTCTACAAACAAGCTTTAACTTATTGTTATAAGGTTATACAAATTGGGTCTCAAATGTCAAGAACATGTTCAACGAGAGATGTGTTTGTCAGAAACACAATGCCCCCTTATGCGCCGCTTTGATTTTTTTTTACCTTTGACCTTGAAGGATGACTTTGACCTTGACCTTTCACGACTCAAAATGTGCGGCTCCATGAGATACACATGCATGCCAAATATGAAGTTGCTATTTTCAATATTTGAAAAGTAATGACAAAACTTTAAGATTTCTTAAAGTTTTGGACAGACAGACAGAATGACAGACAGACAGACAGGCCGAAAACAATATACCCCCTTTTTTAAAAAGGGGGCATAATAATTTTGGATTTGGTTATGTTTTTGAAAATACAAACATTGTGCATGTTAACAGTTTTATTAGGGAGTTCAAATGTAGACTTGCTGACACTTTTAAACAAGAGTGGTATGGTAAAGGGAATAACAGTTCTGTATTAGATATGTTTACAGTTTTCAAAACCTCATTGGAATATGAAGAATATTTAGACTTGCATCCTAGACGTCTACGCCTATTTTTGTAAGATTAAGAGTCTCTACACACCCGTTGAGAATCCAAACTGGCAGATACGCTCAAAATAACATACCACGAAATGAACGTTATTGTTTATGTTGTAATGACTTCCATTTAGAAGACGAATACCACTTTATATGTATATGCCGCTGTTACACTGCTGTAAGAAAAAATATATTAGCCGTAAATTTTATATAAACCCATCTGTATATAAATTCTTCATGTTATTAGTTTCATGTGACAAATCAGTAATTTCAAATGTGTGTACATATATAAAAACAAGAGATGTGTTTGTCAGAACACAATGCCTCCTAATGCGCTGCTTTAATTTTTTTTACCTTTGACCTTGAAAGATGACCTTGACCTTTCACCACTCAAAATGTGCGGCTCCACGAGATACACATGCATGCCAAATATGAAGTTGCTATCTTCAATATTGCAAAAGTTATCACAAAACTTTAATATTTCTTGAAGTTTTGGACAGACAGACAGACAGAATATTGACAGACAGACAGGCCAAAAACAATATACCCCCTTTTTTTAAAACGGGGGCATAAAAACCTTTGTTATAAGAAATACGATTCTAAATAATGTTGTTTAATAAATTGCATTACTGATTCGATATAATTTACGTATTCTTGCAATTGATTGTGTTTATTTATACGTGTATTCTTAAATGACCATTAGTATGTTATGTTATGTTGATATTCCTATTAATGCGACATAAAAATATGGGCTGTCAGTTGTAGTGGTAGCCATTGTGTGAATACGTTTTTTGTCACTGTAAACTCGACCTTTGACCAAGTGACTTGAGAATTAATAGAGGTCACCTGCCAGTCATGATCGATGTACCTATGAAGTTTGATAATCCTAGGTGTAAGCTTTCTTGAGTTATCATCCGGAAACCATTTTACTGTGTCGAGTCACCGTGACCTTTGACCTTGTGACCTGAACATCAATAGGGGTCATCTGCCATTCATGATCAATGTACCTATGAAGTTTCATGATCCTAGGCGTAAGCGTTCTTGAGTTATCATCCAGAAACCATTTTACTGTTTCGAGTCACTGTGACCTTGACCTTTTACCTAGTAACCTGAAAATCAATAGGGGTCATTTGCCAGTCATGATCAATGTACCTATTAAGTTTCGTGATCCTATGCGTAAGCGTTCTTGAGTTATCATCAGGAAACCATTTTTCTATTTTGAGTCACTGTGACCTTGCCCTTTGACCCAGTGACCTAACAATCAATAGGGGTCATCTGCGAGTCATGATCGATGAATCTATGAAGTTTCAGGATCCTAGGCGTAAGCGTTCTTGAGTTATCATCCGGAAACCATTTTCCTATTTCCAGTAAACCATTTTACTGCTTCAGGTCACTGTGACCTTGACCTTTGACCTAGTGACCTGAAAATCAATAGGGGTCATCTGCCAGTCATGATCAATGTACCTATGAAGTTTCATGATCCTAGGCATAATTATTCTTAAGTTATCATCAGGAAACCATTTCACTGTTTCGAGTCACTGTGACCTTGACCTTTGACCTAGTGATCTGAGAATTAATAGGGGTCACCTGCCAGTCATGATCAATGTACCTATGAAGTTTGATGATCCTAGGCATAAGCTTTCTTGAGTTATCATCCGGAAACCATTTTACTTTGTCGAGTCACCGTGACGTTTGACCTAGTGACCTGAACATCAATAGGGGTCATCTGCCAGTCATGATCAATGTACCTATGAAGTTTCATGATCCTAGGCGCAAGCGTTCTTGAGTTATCATCCGGCAACCATTTTACTGTTTCGAGTCACTGTGACCTAGACCTTTGACCTAGTGACCTGAAAATCAATAGGGGTCATTTGCCAGTCATGATCAATGTACCTATTTAGTTTCATGATCCTAGGCGTAAGCGTTCTTGAGTTATCATCCAGAAACCATTTTACTGTGTCCAGTCACCATGACCTTGACCTTTGACCTAATGCCTGAACATCAATAGGGGTCATCTGCCAGTCATGATCAATGTACCTATGAAGTTTCATGATCCTAGGTGTAAGCATTCTTGAGTTATAATCTGGAAACCATTTTTCTGTTTCGAGTCACTGTGACCTTGACCTTTGACCAAGTGACCTAAAAATCAATAGGGGTCATCTGCCAGTCATAATCAATGTACCTAGGCCTAAGCGTTCTTGAGTTATCATCCGGAAACCATCTAGTGGACGGACAGACCTTCCGACGGACCGACATGTGCAAAACAATATGCCTCCTCTTCTTTGAAGGGGGGCATAATTAGCGAATTATAAACTCTATGCTAGTACTACATGTATTTTCCAAACGTATTTAGGACAAACACTTTATTATTTTACCAATTTCGAATTATGATTGTACATTAATGAACCAATACTTGTAACATTTTTCTTTTTTTTTAAATAAATTATTTGAATTTTTCTTAGATTTGACCTGGTGACTTAGTTTTCAGATGCAAGTGACCCAGAGTAAACCTAGCCATAGATATTTTCAAGATAAACATTCTGACCACATTTCTTGAAGATTGGATAAAAAATGCGGCCTGTGGATTGGTTATATTTGCTGAAAGACTATGCAAGACGAACAACGCTGAACGCCAGACAGAAGATGATCATGATAGCTCACCAAGAGCACCTTGTGCTAAGAACCAAGAACACTTTTTGATAAGGGCCAATATTCACCAACCCATTCTTAGACTTAAGAATCAAAAATAGACTTATAATAAGGAAACAAACGTCCAGCATTTGCAAATATACAGGCTACCACTGGTGATTATGTCATAAACACAATTTTCTAGATGAAAAATGATGTACATAATTATAGGCAGATAATAAGTTTGACTCAAAATTAAAGATATCCTTGAATATTTAAATTTAAAGAATATTCATCATTATTATATTAAGTCTAAGAATTGGTTGGCAAATACTGGCCCTGATGAGCTTATAAAATGTTGCGCTTAGCTATGTACGGTGTGGAGTGGGATGCCCTTGTCCTTCACACACCTTAGCTATGTACGGTGTGGAGTGGGATGCCCTTGTCCTTCACACACCTAAGCTATGTACGGTGTGGAGTGGGATGCCCTTGTCCTTCACACACCTTAGCTATGTAGGGTGTGGAGTGGGATGGCCTACCTTAGCTATGTACGGTGTGGAGTGGGATGCCCTTGTCCTTCACACAGCTTAGCTATGTACGGTGTGGAGTGGGATGCCCTTGTCCTTCACACACCTTAGCTATGTACGGTGTGGAGTGGGATGCCCTTGTCCTTCACACACCTTAGCTATGTACGGTGTGGAGTGGGATGCCCTTGTCCTTCACACACCTTAGCTATGTACGGTGTGGAGTGGGATGCCCTTGTCCTTCACACACCTTAGCTATGTACGGTGTGGAGTGGGATGCCCTTGTCCTTCACACACCTTAGCTATGTACGGTGTGGAGTGGGATGCCCTTGTCCTTCACACACCTTAGCTATGAACGGTGTGGAGTGGGATGCCCTTGTCCTTCACACACCTTAGCTATGTACGGTGTGGAGTGGGATGGCCTTGCTTAGCTATGAACGGTGTGGAGTGGGATGCCCTTGTCCTTCACACACCTATTGACTAGAAAAATAAAATATATTGAACAGAAAAAAAGAAAAATACAATTTCAGCTTGCCAGTCAAATAAATTGCTGGATCAGCACTTCCTGGGACAACAGCTGTGAAAATCAATAGGAGAGAGCCATGTGAAGTCACTTCACAGTCCTTTTGAATGTCTGCAATTGACATTAGCCTTGTCAGCAGTCTGGGACCTTTGACAGAGTGAGAAACAGAAATCCTGTGTAACAACAATGCAGACCTCTCACGGACAAAAGGCGATCACAAATATGCACTGCTGCCAGGGGAATCACTCCTACCCCCAATATTACATGAGCCTCGTTCTGGAAAAACTGGGCTTAATGCATGTGTGTAGAGTGTCATCCCAGATTAGCCTGTGCAGTCCGCACAGGCTAATCAGGGTAAACACTTTCTGCATTAACTGGATTTTTGCTAGGAAGAGACTTCCTTTGAAGAAAACTACAATAACAGTGGAAAGTGTCTTCCCTGATTAGCCTGTGCAGACTGCACAGGCTAATCTGGGTTGACACTTCACGTACATGCATTAAGCCCAGTTTTTTCAGAACATGGCTTACATGTTAATCTCATATTCATATTTTTTCCATTCAATTTTTTCTTGTCCAACCTCCATGCAGCTCGCATACTCAACATTTCTGACTCTCATATAATTGTGTATAAATGGTACTACTGTGTGAAGTGTAATCCCAGATTAGCCAAAATCTTACATTCATACTTTTTTTTGCAAGATAAATTACAAAATGACAGAGAGTGGGATATTCTTGTACTTGTTGTTAATTTATACTAATGTTTTCAAAATAATGTCACTTTAATATATGAGCCTCGCTCTGAAAAGACATTGCTTTATGCAGTCCGCACAGGCTAATCAGGGACGACACTTTCTGCTTTTATGACATTTTTCGTTTAAATGAAGTCTCTTCTTAGAAAAAATCCAATTTAGGCGGAAAGTGGCGTCCCTGCATAATGCCCAGTTTTCTCAGAACGCAACTCTAATCTACATTGTTGTGATCCAGGACATTGCCCTCCCATACTTCTATCAATTAAAACATGACCTACATTGACTAGAGACTTGTGATGGAGTAAAGATGTTGAGACTCGTAAATCCACGGGGGTACATCCATCACTGTAACACCGAACAATTAAAACATCATAGTACTTACTGTACTAGTTGAAAAGATGCCATAAAACGTTTTCGAAACGCCTCTGGTGTTATACTGATAGTTTAGTATTTGGGAGCATACAAATGAGTCGTGTTCTGAGAAAACTGGGCATAATGCATGTGCGTAAAGTGTCGTCCCAGATTAGCCTGTGCAGTCCGCACAGGCTAATCAGGGATGACACTTTCCGATTTTATGACATTTTTCGTTTAAATGAAGGCTCTTCTTAGCAAAAATCCAAATTAGGCGAAAAGTGCCGTCCCTTATTAGCCTGTGCAGACTGCACAGGCTAATCTGTGAAGACACTTTACGCGCATGCATTTTGTTCAGTTTTCTCAGAACACGACTCAATTAGTATCCTGGAGAAGTGTGGGCAACTTTTCAACAGTTGCCCCTTAGCTTTCTGAGCCTCTTAAAACATACCAAATCACATTTGTGTCGTGTTCTGAGAAAACTGGGCATAATGCTTGTGCGTAAAGTGTTGTCCCAGATTAGTCTGTGCAGTCCTCACAGGCTAATCAGGGACAACACTTTCCGCTTTTATGGAATTTTTCGTTTAAATGATGTCTCTTCTTAGCGAAAAACCAGTTTAGGCCGAAAGTGTCGTCCCTGATAAGCCTGTGTGGACTGCACAGGCTAATCTAGGACGACACTTTACTCACATGCATTATGCCCAGTTTTCTCAGAACTGACTCATTTGTTCAGTAAGTTCCTTCTGTTGTATGTGTTTTATGTGATTGACCCATATTTTCAACCACACATCCAATCTAATCATAAAATCATAAAAGAAACTTTATAATATGACATATAACAAGCTAAGCAATGTAAAACATTAAAACTGTTTACATTCAACTGTTTAAACAACAATAGCTGTCCTACGACAGCCCTCGACAGCCCTCGACTATTCATCCACTTTGATAGTGTAATGTACATTATTTTGACAGCCCTCGACAGCCCTCTACTATTCCCTCGACTATTCATCCACTTTGATAGTGTAATGTACATTATTTTGACAGCCCTCGACAGCCCTCGACTATTCATCCACTTTGATAGGGTAATGTACATTATTTTGACAGCCCTCGACTATTCATCCACTTTGATAGGGTAATGTACATTATTTTTAAAGTAAAAAACATTGGATAGTTGCAGGCTAATGTTGACCTTAATTTTTAAAATGGGGAATAATTCTTCTAACTTGAAGGTCAGAGTTATAGAACTTGGTCAGTGACCTGAAACAATGACACCGAACACATGATTGAAGTTTCAGTTGAAAACCTGTCGTAGAAAAGAGAAATGGGGGTATTGCACGTTTATCTTAACCGATTTTCTAAATACACAAAGGGCCATAATTCTGCTAAATTGGAGGTCAGACTTATGGAAATCGGTAAGTAACCTCACATGATGACTTGAAACACATCTGTGAAGTTTTAATTGAATAAACCTTTAGTAGAAACATGGATATGGAAAAGTTGCACGTTTATCTTAACAATTTTCTAAGTACAAAAAGGGGCAAAATTCTACTTAATTGCAAGTCAGATATATGGAACTTGGTAGGTGATCTATAAAAATGACCCCAAACACATTCCTGTATTGAATACCTGAAGTATGGAGAGCTTGAACGTTTACCTGCGTTAGTTTGCATGCTATAGTGCATTCAATGCATGTACTTTTCAATTATGATTGTTTTTTACTTCATATTGTTTTATGTACATGTTGTTTAAGTGCATTGTGTGTATGTATGCTTTCTCCGAAATAAATCTATCTATCTATCTATCTACCTCAACCAGAACATTAAGCGTATGCAGACGCCAACATTTGATTGAGTAGTATAGGACAGTTCTGAGAATAGTTCAGCTAAAAAAACACAGAAAGCAATCAACAATGCACTACTTATATGAACTCAGAATATCCAGACATAAAATTGTGACAAATTACTTTTTCAATGAAATTATCATAGGTGGTATTCAATTAAATACATCAGTGCAAATGCACTCCTATGATTTTCAAGTTAACTAAAGAGATATTCAATTGAAGTAAGTGCAAAGAGCAAAATAATATCATATCTATCATATCTTCTTTAATAATTTACCAGGGAAATCTGTCAAAAAATATTGATATTTTACCAATAAAATTTTATTCAATAAAAGATGCATTCATTTTGCCTTGCTTGTCATGTAAGTCAAAGTTTGGCTTGAAAATCTAGGACTAAAAACCTTTTAGAAATCTTTTCATATCACAAACATTTGTCCAATGTCCATAGTATACAGTTAAGGTTAATTGTCGATTTACTGAAACTGAACATAAGAATCATAGAATTGTTTGAACAGCTCTTTGATGAAATAGTTTAAATATGAACCACATTCTGGGAAAACAGGGCTTAATGCATGTTTGTAGCGTATAGTCCCAGTTTAGCCTGTGTAGTCAGCACAGGTTAATCAGGGACAACACTTTCCGCCTTCATTGGAATTTTGTTTAGAAGAGACCTACTCTAAACAAAAATTCCACAAAACCAAAATTGTTGTTCCTGATTAGCATGAAATTCACAGGCTAATCTGGGACGCGCTTAATGCACATGCATTTAGCAAGTTTTCCCAGAATGCAGCACATATGTGCTACAAAGATTAAAGGCAAAGTGTCTCTTGTTTGCGTAACTATGAATAGTTAAGTGTAACACTAGAGTATCAGATCATTATTTCTAAATCAGACACAACAGTTCAAATCTCAGTCCTTCAATAATTAATCTGGTCTCAAGTTAACACAAAAAAGGGTGTGCCTGCATTTCCACGTTTCATAATTCAACCCATGCCAACAATTATAAATAATGTGAGAAACACAAAACCATCTATGAAAAACAAGTGCAGCAGCACTGATTCATCAGTATGTAGTTTATTTGCACATTTATGTTTTTGATGTCGGTTAAAGGGGCCGTCCAACACATTTTGGCATGTATTGAAGCTTGTCATTAAATGCTTTAAATGCTTTATATTGATAAATTTAAACATTTGAACTAAAACTCTCCAGTAAAAAAACAAGAATACAATTTAAAACAAGAGGCCCATGAGGGCCTGAATCGCTCTACTGGCTGGAATGTCAATGGAATGGAAAGTCATCATGAAAGGGAATACTGAAAACACAAATCCTTTCATCCTTGCCAAATGAATTATCAGATGGCTTATATTTTATTTAATTTTAAATTTATAATTGCAACCAATTAAACAACCTACTTAAATGCCTCGGACCAATACAAATTCAAGGGGCGATAATTCTGGACTTTTTACTCTGATGTAACCCATTTTCAATAGGGTTTGAGTCCTTATTAATATAAAGACACTGAACAAGTTTGAAAAGAATCGGATGAAAACTGTGGAGTTTATCGCGCAAAGAAGAAAAAGTCTAACGCACGCACGGACGGACGGACGGTCTAATGTAACCCATTTTCAATAGGGTTCGAGTCCTCATGAATATAAAGACACTGTACAAGTTTTAAAAGAATCGGATAAAAACTGTGGAGTTTATGGCGTAAACAAGAAAAAGTCTACACACGCACGGACGGACGGTCTAATGTAACCCATTTTCAATAGGGTTCGAGTCCTCATTAATATAAAGACACTGAACAAGTTTAAAAAGAATCGGATGAAAACTGTGGAGTTTATCGCGTAAACAAACAAAAGTCTAACGGACGCACACACGGACGGACGGACGGACGGTCTGATGTAACCCATTTTCAATAGGGTTCGAGTCCTCATTAATATAAAGACACTGAACAAGTTTGAAAAGAATCGGATGAAAACTGTGGAGTTTATCGCGTAAACAAGAAAAAGTCTAACTCACGCACGGACGCACGCAGGGACGGCAGACGGACGGTCTGATGTAACCCATTTTCAATAGGGTTCGAGTCCTCATGAATATAAAGACACTGAACAAGTTTGAAAAGAATCGGATGAAAACTGTGGAGTTTATCGCGTAAACAAGAAAAAGTCTAACGCATGCACGGACGCACGCAGGGACGGCAGACGGACGGTCTGATGTAACCCATTTTCAATAGGGTTCGAGTCCTCATGAATATAAAGACACTGAACAAGTTTGAAAAGAATCGGATGAAAACTGTGGAGTTTATCGCGTAAACAAGAAAAAGTCTAACGGACGCACACACGCACACACACACGGACGGACGGACGGACGACGGAAACCACACCATGACATAAGCTCTTCCGGCCTTCGGCCAGTAGAGCTAAAAAGGAAAAAAAGTAACCCTCAACAGGGCTCGAACCACTGACCCCTGGATTCCTGGAGTCCTGGAGTAAAAAGCTACCCGCATAGACCATTCAACCATCCACGCTCATGTTTGTAGAGAATGTATTTTTTAGCTATATAAGCAATCCTTGTAGTTTCCCAAAATATCGTTTCGCGTCGATACGACACTTTATCTGTTGGACGGCCCCTTTAAAGCACATGCATTAAGCCCCGTTTTCCCAGAGCAAGGCTCTTTTTTTTTTTTTTTAGTTAGGAATTGTTTATGATGTTATATAATTTAATATTGAGAAATCTAGATGGGAATCAGCAATCTCTTTACTGTCTTGTAGAATTATTTTAATTGTTAATTTAAAATTGCAAATTCTCAGCCAGCATTATGACTCACAAATATTTGGTACATTGTTCTTTCTGTGCATATACTGTTTATCCCACAGAGTTCAAGCACATCAGAAAGTAAATAGGCAAATATAATACATTTAACATTCACCAATTTATCAAACCTGGGAAAAATGTAACAAAGAATGTTCCATTGAAAACTTTCCAAGGTCTTCTTTACAAAAGACCACTTACCTACTTGATATTGGTGCCTCCACTAGTGTCAGATATTGTCTAATAGCAGCATGCCTTCAGAGCAATTGACCATTAGACAGAGCTCCTGAGTGCCCCTGAGTGGAAATTGGCACCTGTTGGCTCAAAGCAATGTAGGCTATGAGCGCTAAATAACTGCAGAGTGGAACCCAATTACTCCCAATTAGCCGTGAAATGCTCGTCTCATTAGCATATTGTCACTGCCTCTTGAGAGGGCTCCTGATTGAATGCAGTCAGAGATTCCCCCCACAGACAGTGAAAGGTGGTATGTGCTTGCATTTCTGCATGTTTTAAAGGGACTTGTTCACAGATTTTGGCATGTTTTGAAGTTTGTCTTAAAATGATTAAAATTGATAAATGTTAACATCGGAACTAAAGAGCTCCAGTATAAAACAACAAGAGCACCGCATAGCGGATGCCAACGCTCGGCTGTGGTTGCTTGGATTTTATTTTTTTTTACCTCATCATTGACCTTGACCTTTTCACCACTCAAAATGTGCAGGTCGATGAGATACACATGATTTTTTTTTTTTTTTTTTNTGCAAAAGTTATGGCCAATGTTAAAGTTTTCGGACGACGACGAAAACCACGACCACGTGGAAGACTAGTGGGCTATGACAATACCTCGGGTTTTCTTCGAAAACAGCTGAGCTAAAAATAAAATTTGAAAAAAAGGGGAAAAAAAATCCACACCTGGGCTCGAACCACTGACCCTTGGAGCATTCCTCGGTAAGTCACAAAATATAACAAACAACAAAACTCTCAAGATCATACAATTGTTTTGCGTTTGTAACGCATTATAATTTTCAGGATTTTAAATCGTCAAAAGATGCATATTATGAATATTTTAGAGCAGGATAAATGTTTACTATAATTACAATTTCCTTGCAAAAAACACACGTACAACGAAATTTTTCAAAGCTGAAACAAGTTTTTTCAATTTTGTCAATTTATCAAAACGTGAACAGGTCCCTTTAAACTGGTTCCCATTACTTGGTTATTGAAAGACGGCAATGGGTGTATGAACTGCAGAGTTGTTTACAAAACGGGAAAAGTATCATTGTTGTAATTGCCAGCTATTTGTTATTTCTGACTAACGGTAGTACTTACACCAGACAAGACCAGACAACTTGCTAAATTGGTTGTGTGGAACTCATTAAAAAACTGACATTTCTCATTTACTGGCTGTACTGAAACAAAAAGAATTGTATCAGTGATAATCATTTATCTTTGTAAATCATTTAAAAAACATTGTTGAGTGTAGAGGTGAATCAGGTAGTTTTACTTGCTAAATAAAGGAAGATAAGTGAATGTGCTGTCTGATATCGTCAAAGAAATCCAGTTTCTGCTCCGAGTAATGTAAGTTCTGACAGTCATTGTTAACAAATTTTATCTTCCCTCATATACTTTTGGCAAAGGAAACGTCTTGAATGGCATAACTTTGGACAAAATAATACGATGGATGGTTTAGCAACTTAAAAGAACAGCAGATTTTATATTTTGTTTTTCATGGACGTATGAAGAAAAACCTTACCACACTAAAAAGTTATAAAAATTGTTGTAAGATTTTTGTAGTCATGCCTCCATAAAAACAAATAAAATGTCTTCATTACTCATAAATTAATTTCAATAACAAAAGGGGGGATGTTTTTTATTATCTTCATTCCTTTGCAATTATTCAATGTTTTAAGCATTTTAACATCGCATAATAGCCCGGACAAGAATTGCACTATATGTACAGTTTATAGAAAATTTCAAAGGGCCATAACTCTGTGAAAAATCATCCGACCATAACCGGCTGATAATATGCACATCTCCTGTTGGTAGTGAAGCTTCCCATAAAGTTTCATTGAATTCCTGTAATAAGTTGCTGAGAAATAGCTCGGACAAGAATTGCACTATATGTACAATGGAAAATTTCAAAGGGCCATAACTCTGTGAAAAATCATCCGACCAGAACCGGCTGATAATATGCACATCTCCTCTTGGTAGTGAAGCTTCCCATAAAGTTTAATTGAATTCCGGTTATTAATTGCTGAGAAATAGCCCTGGCAAAAATTGTGCACAGACGTACAAACGGACGGATGGACAGACGAAGCAGCAACTTTATGCTCCCCCCAAATATTTTGGGGGAGCATAAAAAGGAAAAGTCTGTCTGTGAATATTTCATGCAGTTAAAAAATAAAGAAAGTGACAAGATTTCAATATCATCCCTGTTTGCTGTTTCAAATGGACATCATGCCAATATCAGGCAGTTTGTTGTTTCAAAGAGGAAATATGCCAATATCATGGCTGTTTGCTGTTACAAAGAGACAGCATGCCAATATCATGGCTGTTTGCTGTTACAAAGAGACAACATGCCAATATCATGGCTGTTTGCTGTTACAAAGAGACAGCATGTCAATATCATGGCTGTTTGCTGTTACAAAGGGACATCATGCCAATATCATGGCTGTTTGCTGTTACAAAGGGACATCATGCCAATATCATGGCTGTTTGCTGTTACAAAGAGAAATCATGCCAATATCATGACTGTTTGCTGTTACAAAGGGACATCATGCCAATATAATGGCTGTTTTCTGTTTCGAAGGGACAACATGTCAATATCATGGCTGTTTGCTGTTACAAAGAGACAACATGCCAATATCATGGCTGTTTGCTGTATCAAAGGGACAGCATGCCAATATCATGGCTGTTTGGTGTTACAAAGAGACAACATGCCAATATCATGACTGTTTGCTGTTACAAAGCGACATCATGCCAATATATTGACTGTTTGCTGTTACAAAGGAGAACATCCCAATATCATGGTTGTTTGCTGTTACAAAAGGACAGCATGCCAATATCATGGCTGTTTGCTGTTACAAAGATACATCATGCCAATAGCATGGCTGTTTGCTGTTTCAAAAGGACAGCATGCCAATTTCATGGCTGTTTGCTGTTACAAAGGGACATCATGCCAATATCATGGTTGTTTGCTGTTACAAAGAGACATCATGCCAATATCATGACTGTTTGGTGTTACAAAGGGACATCATGCCAATATCATAGCTGTTTTCTGTTTCGAAAGACAACATGTCAATATCATGGCTGTTTGCTGTTACAAAAAGACAACATGCCAATATCATGGCAGTTTGCTGTTTCAAAGGGACAACATTCCAATATCATGACTGTTTGCTGTTTCAAAGGGACAACATGTCAATATCATGACTGTTTGCTGTTTCAAAGGGACATCATGCCAATATCATGACTGTTTGCTGTTACAAGGAGACAACATGCCAATATTAGGACTGTTTGCTGTGTCAAAGGGACAACATGCCAATATCATGATTGTTTGCTGTAACAAAGGGACAACATGTCAATATCATGACTGTTTGCTGTTTCAAAGGGACAACATGCAAATATCATGACTGTTTGCTGTGTCAATGGGACAACATGCCAATATCACGACTGTTTGCTGTTACAAAGGGACAACATGTCAATATCATGACTGTTTGCTGTGTCAATGGGACAACATGTCAATATCATGACTGTTTGCTGTTTCAAAGGGACAACATGTCAATATCATGGCTGTTTGCTGTTTCAAAGGGACAACATGTCAATATCATGGCTGTTTGCTGTTTCAAAGGGACAACATGTGGATATCATGGCTGTTTGCTGTTTCAAAGGGACAACATGTCAATATCACTGTTGTTGGGTGTTTTAAAAGGGACAACATGTCAATATCACAACTGTTTTCTGTTTTAAAGTGACAGCATGCCAATATCATGACTGTTTTCTGTTACAAAGTGGCAGCATGCAATTTATCATGGCTATTGCTCTATAAACTTAAGTCTCCGAAAATAAACTTAGATTTCTTGTTAAACCACTTTTAAGACAGCAGTTTATGAAGCATTCACTTTACAGCCACGCAGGTTTTAATTATGGATCTAGTTTGGGGACGCTGAAATTCAGTCAAAGTTGCAGATATCTCCCTACAAAAGATTTTTTTTAGTTTAAAACTGGCCTAATAATTACTGTTGCATGTTTTATGTTTTGCAGAAAATAAAGATTCTTTCCTTGCTCTGCAATTAGACACCAGTTTAATTATACATTGAATAAAATATAAATATGCAGAATGCTGTTTTTTTGCTGTTTAATACAGTCTGTTCCATAAAGTAAGACAAAATGTAAAACAAATGAAGTGTTGGTAATAGTTTTACCTGCTAAATAATGCCAATTGTGCCAGCAGCAAATATTAAGTGTCATCCCAGATGAGCCTGTGCAGTCTACAAAGGCTTATCTGGGACAACACTTCCATTTTTATGATATTTTTCAATTAAAGGAAGTATCTTTCTTGTGAAAATCCATTTTAGGCATTTCAAAACAACTCCTAAAACTTAAATATAAAAATATATTATTTTGTATTCGTAACAAAATACAGCAATAAAATCATTATAAGTTCCTTAACCCATTTATGCCTAGCGTCTAGAAAAAAGGCCTTGGCNACGACAGTTTGGATCCTGATGAGACGCCACGTTCTGTGGCGTCTCATCTGTTTGCAAAGGCCTTTAAAATCCGGTTCCAGCGCCCAAAGGGTTAAGTTATCTAAGTCTACAGGACCTGATGTCCTGTGGACTTCAAAAACTTTTGGGAATGTCTGTATAATAAAAAGAAAATTTGTTGGATTCGGTGGAAAATCGATTTTAATTCACTCGTGATCATAGAAAAAGAATATTTTCACTCGTGGCTGCGCCACTCTTGAAAATATTATTTTCTATGATCACACATGAAATAAAATCGATATTCCACCGATTCCAACAAATATCCTCTTTGTAGGCAATATATCCGGTTAAAAGTATTATTATTGCTCAACCGTTAAACAAGGCTTGTCACCATAGGATGACATATGCCCCCTTTTTCCACATTTTTTGAAACCTAAACGCAAAGTGTGACGGAGTTTCAGACGGACAGACAGACGGACAGTGCGATCAATATATGCCCACCTTCGGGGGCATTAAAATTCCTCAAAGTTAGATTGGAGATAAGATGGCCTTGAGGACTAACCTGATTTATTGCTTGACATTGTTCAATTTTCTGATGTTATTCAGATTTAAATTGTACTTTTAAACTGAGACAATAACTGGATATTAAATTACCACTAAAAATAACAATCTAATAGGTTAATAAACACTAGTATTTGTTAGGAGACACTCCTTGAGCTATTGGATTGAGACCGATAAATCAGCAAATCATCGAACCCTTGTGTAATCTGAGAACACTGGCGTTGTCCTAAGGTATCAAACACCTAACAAGTCAAGCACTATATATAATGACCCAGAATAATAACCTTTGTAATAACCTTCTTAAGCCGTCCAATTTCATACAATTTGATCAACGTTTATTAGCTGATTTAAATGTGTACAGAGCATGAATTTTCAAAATCAACAGTCTAAGTCCTGAAACAAAGCCACCATATTCGTTTAATTCATGGACAACAAAAAGGTCAAAAAGGAGTTTAAACAATGAAATAATGAATACAAATTATTTGTTCATTTCTTCCAACTACAAAAATTTCCTTCCACTAAACTACCCAACCTAAAATACCCGACCCACATGTACTTAACCCTACTAAAAGCATAAAAAATATTACATGAAAGAACTTTAAATACTGTGTTCAAACAGAATTTCATCGATTCAAACACAATTTTATACTTTTATTCGATTCAAAAGAATAGTGACTTTTGAAAAGAGACTGTACGCCATGGGTAAAAGGTGGACATAGCAATTATATACTGATCATTTATCAATTAATCAGTACTTCAGATTCATTCAATATCCTTATTTTTCTGTACAAAGAAAGTCTTTACCTATATTCAATTGAATTAACTTTTTATATGCCACCATAAAATGTGTTATAAACAAACACTGGTAAGGTTAAAGCTCTGTTAATTAATGATTGCTGTTATCCAGTTCAAACAAAACTAGTTTTTGTTTATGTGCAATTTTGAAATCTTATCGCGTATCCATTTTAAAGTATCTTTTAAACTGACAATGCGTTTACATTTAATTAATAATTAAATTACAAGGGAAAATTATTCTTTGTACAGGGCAACAGATGTGGTTTGTTTTATCGTTTTTACGATTTGTATTTTACAGAAAACGAATTGAAATTAAAATCAATCGTACAGAAAATGATTATGAAAATGGAAAACAAATTGAAATTTATTCTTCGTCGTTTTAGTTGTTCCGCCATACAGCGTTTAATTATAATTAGTGTATTGTAACCTTTAGTGCGGCCGTAATATTTTCAGTTAGTTCATATAAACACCATTTTGGGCCGGTGTCAATATAAAAAGTTACTTCCGCCGAAATAAGTTTGGGAAAAGCTTCTCTGTTAAACGCGGTCGGGTTAGGAAACTTTCATAAACGCGGTCGGGTTAGGAAACTTTCATAAACGGTGTGTGCACCCAATATTTTACAATTCGTTGCGAGACCCAAACCGTCTGGAAAAGACCTTGTGAAGAGTATACTATCAGATTTAATAACTCAGGTGGTGACAGATTCTGAAATATTCGGCTCAAAACATCGCTGCGATTCCGTATCTCAAAAACTAACAACATCGTGATTTCCACTAACTTGTCATTGATGGAGAGGGTTTGGCAATGCGAGTATGATCTGAGACTGACAGGCAGGAGTGTTTTAACAAAATGACTCCATTATCCATTTGTCAATATACAATTAGTACTTAAATTTACAAACAACCCTTGTCACTGTGAATTTAAAATGACTTAATTGGAATAAGAATTGCTGAGAATGATCAATATCCAAAAATGAAGCGCTAATCTGATCCAGAAATAGATGAACATTTTTATCAAATTGTAAAAAAACTCATTGACGAATAGTTTTTAGGGAAAAAACTAATTGTTACAAAAAGCTTGCAGTGAAAACTTATTGACCCAAAATCTTATCTGTTGCCCTGTTTGTATACACAAACTTTTAGTATGAGAAAATTTAAGTTTTAATCAAGTTTTTGAAGACTATTGTTTGCGTCTGATTTTATAAACATAAGGCGTCTTATTAGACAAACCATTTATACAACCTTACAAATATTGCTTAATTTAATGTTTGAATAAAAATAAACAGTCAATGTACAAAAACACAGCAGGTCTATTGAAATACATTTCAAATTGTCTCATACTTGCACCATAGTTCAATAAGTGAATCGATTTTTGTCTTGAAAAGCCAAGAGTTCTTAATACGGTACGTTTATTTCTTATTTTCAGTAATCGGATACTCTTGCTTGACTGTTGAGAGAGACTGCAAACATAAATGAAAGACTTCAATTGAAACACAAATGAGCAGCGTTTTGGGAAAATGGTGCTTAATGCCTGTTTGTTAAGTGTTGTCCCAGATAAGCCAGTGTGGACCGTCCACACAGGCTTATCAGGGCCGACACTTTCCTCTTTTATGGAATTTTTCATGTAAAGGAAGTCTCTTCTGCATGAATAGCGAATCTAGGCGTGAAAACTGGGCTAAATGCATATGTATAAAGTGTCGACCAAGATGAGCTTGTGAAGTCTGCACAGGCTTATCAGGGACAACACTTTCCGCCTAAACTGGATTTTTGTTTAGAAGAGACTTCCAATAAACAGCTGAAAGTGTCGTCCCTGATTTGCCTGTGCTGAAACTTAACGCACATGTATTAAGCCTGGTTTTCCCAGAACGAGGCTCTATAGTATACCTGTCTGCAAGGCAACTGTTCTAGAGGCATCGTCACTGTCAGCCTTCTCTGTCACACACACGTCTTCCTGTAATAGCAGAACATGACACCATTATTGAAGTCTCCATTATTCACATCATACGCTACATTTCCTGAAATTATATCCAACCATTGTACATGGCTGGCAATTTACCTTTTTGTGTTTTGCTTAACCCTTTCCCACTCAGAAGCAAAAAGAAAATGGCCATATGCAACCAGCAGTCTGTTCAGGTTTTATACTGTNTTCAGATATTATTATATATACTGGTACATAAAATTACAATTTGGTACTTGTTATGGTAGTATGTATGGTAGATTCTCTTGCTTTTTTAAAGCCGGTTTGGTGGGTTTAAATTTAAATCACTCTGAAAATTTGGGTTTTGTATTTGGATAGCTAATTAACATATAACTACATACATTTTTATAACATGTTTTAGCGCATAACATATTAAAATGTTTGTCAAGTCAGGGAATTAAGAATGTTATTATTTTTATTAGTTTGATTAATTTGATTATGAATGAAATACTGAACAGCATATAACTATTTATTAGGTATTAACGTTTTGAACGTTATCAGCAAATGTTAGTATTGCATGTAAAAAATGTCCTTATTTAAACATCATTTATTTGGAATAGCGATATTAGGTGTAGAAAAAATAACTCATTAAGCAACAAGGGGTGTTTGTAAAACATGCATGCCCCCCCATATGGGCTGTCAGTTGTAGTGGCAGCCATTGTGTGAATACCTTTTTTGTCGCTGTGAACTTGACCTTTGACCTAGTGACTTGAAAATCAATAGGGGTCATCTGCCAGTCATGATCAATGTACCTATGAAGCTTCATGATCCTTAACCTAAGCTTTCTTGAGTTATCATCAGGAAACCATTTTACTGTGTCAAGTCACTGTGACCTTGACCTCTGACCTGAAAATCAATAGAGGTCATTTGCAAGTCATGATCAATGTACCAATGAAGTTTCATTATTCTAAACGTAAGCTTTCTTGAGTTATCATTCGGAAACCATTTTACTGTGTCAAGTCACTGTGACCTTGACCTTTCACCTAGTGACCTGAAAATCAATAGGGGTCATCTGTGAANTTATGGGTCTCACATTTGACCCAGATGAACAAATGTGGTAAGTTTCAGGGATGTGGCTCCAATGTTATTATGTACATTTTCAATTAAATGCGTGTAGTAGTTAAAGTGCAGGTATGCATTAAGATGCATTTTGTAGTACAATAAAAGAAATGATTTGTCTTTAATAGCAGGTCATAGTAATGAGTCTTTGGCAGTGACATATACATTATGACCAAAAGGCAGGCTTTTGACACCCAAAAGTCCCGATCTAATTTTAAAAGACTGTGATTTACAAAAAGAGATATTGAATCTGATATAATTTGAATTGTAATTGAGTCTCGCTCTGTGAAAATGGGATTAAATGCAAGTGTGTCAAGTGTCGTCCCAATTAGCCTGTGCAGTTTTCACAGGCTAATCAGGGACGACACTTTCCGCCTAAACTATATTTTTCCTAAGAAGAGACTTTCTTTAAATGAAAAATATCGTACAAGTGGAAAGTGTTGTCCCTGATAAGCCTGTGCGGAATCTGGGATGAAACTTTCAGCACATGCATTAAACCCCCTTTTCACAGAGAACGACTCAATTATATTGTTTTGTGATGCTTAATTGACTCCATTTGATGAGTGCCATATTCATATGATCCCTTATAAGGTTTTTGGTCTGAATTATATTCACCTCTACATAATCGATCTAACAGCTTTAAATTCATCTCACTACTGAATAAATTACTAAACTTGGTGTCCAATAATCAGTGTGAAAAACATGTCTACATTAACACTCATAAAATGAAGGAAATTGTACTGCTAACTTAAAGAAAATTTGACTTAATTATATTTCATATGGTACGAACAAAAGACATTATCGTAAGATGACATAAAATTACTGACTTTCCAATGTTCACAGATCAATTATCTGCTAATTTTCTAAATATTATGATCAAGAAGCCGATAACAATTCAAAATTCTTAAGATCTGCATTTGTATCGAAACGTCCCTTAGTGATAATACACGCCTTTGTATGATCAGAAATAATAGAACCCACATCAGAGCACAAAGATAGACTATTTCACAAGATACTAGCAATTTTGTAATTATGATTTTAACTCAGTCAGGAAATTCCTTTCAGATAATTACAATTGGACCATCAATTTCAATCAAAACGTTCTGCTATTCAAATATATTCCTAATACAGACACGGTAATTACAGTAATTCTACTGGCATGTGAAGGCCTAACTAGCATTCAAAGGCCACAATGAACTGCTATTCAAATATATTCCTAATACAGACACGGTAATTACAGTAATTATACTGGCACGTGAAGGCCTAACTAGCATTCAAAGGCCACAATGAACAAGATGGACAGGCTCTCATTTCCAACTTATCTGTAGTTATTATAAAACGTGTTTATGATCTTGTTCATATACACATTTGACAGAAATCAGCAACCACAAACTCAGTTACACATTAGATGCTTATCAATTCTGACTAGCTATTTAAGGGGTGTTGCAGCAGTTTATTTAACCTAGGATATACATTATCATTTATAGCAACACCGATGATGCTATTATCACAACACAAGCTTTTTGTTATCAGTATCATCACAAATGACCAAGTTGGTTCATAATACAAAGGTCAGTGGTTCGATCCCAGGTGCGGTTAACTTTTTTTTACTTTTTTTTTCTTTCTTATATTTCATTCTTGTTTTATACTGGAGCTCTTCAGTCCTGTTGTTTACATTTATCAATTTAAAGTATTTAATCACAAACTATAAAACATGCCGAAATCTGTGAACAAGTCCCTGTAATTTATGGATGATTTAGGTCAAGTTTGATACTGTATGGTCTTATATTTGTGACTAAATATTGTATTAGTTTTTTTTGTTGTTTTTGGTAAGCTGTTGTTATACCAGTTAATATTGTAAACAATTTGAAATGTTTATGAATATTTCTATCAATCCATGTACCAGTACTTGGGTTTTGCCTAATTTTTGTTTTTTTATGAAATTTGACATAGACAGTAGGGATTGTTTAAAACAAAAAGTTAGGTGACCCCATTTTTTATCCCCCGCAAGAGGCGAAGGGATATTGTTTTGGCGTTGTCCGTCCTTCCATCCGGCTGTCCGTCCGGCACTTGTGTGTCCGGAGCCATATCTTGGAAGTGCTTAGGCCGATTTCATTGAAACTTGGTATGAGTATATATATGGATAAGAGGATGATGCACGCCAAATGGAATTGTACACCATCTGTTAATAACGGAGTTAAGGCCCTTTGTATCTTGAAATTTAAACAGGTGCTGTCACTAAAAATGCCAAATCCTGATAGAATTGCTCTGGTAGAAAAGTGTGATCTTGACCTTAAAAGAAGGGGAAAACAGACAAGTTTTATTGTACACTTAAATGGCTATTAGTTTTCTTTATAATTTAAATAAACTTTTGAAAGAATCCTTGAAATACTATAAAGGTAATGCTCCAAAATAACATTAATGTGGCTTGTCATAATCAGTTTAAGGTCACTTCAAGATATAAGGTAATTTTGAGGAAAACTGGTCCTCTGTGAATATTTTTTTTTAATTAAAATAATTTAAAAGTGACAATTGTTGAAATTGATTGCTGAATTTATCAATTAAAGATTACACATACTTTGAAAATGGATGTAAAAAACAAGAGGGCCATGATGGCCCGAGCGCTCACCTGTGTTCTAGACATCAATTCATTAACACTTGACCTGGTGTTCTAGTTTTTGACCCCATTTGACACAGATTCACATACTGCACATTCTGCATACCGGACAAAGCACAACAATGCACGCCTGATACAGGGTGATCACAATTGCTCACTTTGTGCACAAGAGAGCTTAACCCTTTGAGCGCTGGAACAGGATTTTGAAGGCCTTTGCAAACAGTTTGGATCCAGATGAGACGCCACAGAACGTGGCGTCTCATCAGGATCCAAACTGTTTGCTTTTCTGATTGTATTCTTTGAAAAAAAATCGAAGAAAATGCTAATGTTAGAAATTTAGCAGACAACATTTTAGCAGACGACAAATTTCCCAGCATACAAAGGGTTAAAACAGGAAAACGCTGCATGACATGATTCTTCAAAACATCATGTGCTATAACAGGGCTTCACAATATTGGTTACTTTAAAATGCTACACACAAAAACACATACTGTGAAACCATTATTATTCGTCAAACATTAATTTTCGTCTATTTCGTCAGTAGACCGATTGACGAATTTAAGTTCCTAACGAATAATAATGTCCAATGTTTAAACAAAATTAAGACTGAATTACCGTTGACGAATCCCGGACAATCGCTCCTACAGACAATCGCTCCTACGCTAAATTTGACAGGGCGGACAGTCGCTCCAACGATGTTTTGACAACCCGGACAGTCGCTCCTACATTATTTTGACAACCCGGACAATCGCTCCTACATTATTTTGACAACCCGGACAGTCGCTCCTTTATTATTTTCACTCATTCCTGATTCATGGTATTTATATTGATAAAGAAACTGAGCATTTATTAAAGGCTGAAATAATGAGTCCATTTCTGGTTAAATGTTTGTCAGCTAAAAAGAATTAATAATAAAACAACAAGAGATGTGTTTGTCAGAAACACAATGCCCCCTACTGTGTCACTTTGTTTTGTGTGTGTTTTTTTTACCTTCGACCTTGAAGGATGACCATGACCTTTCACCACTCAAAATGTGCAGCTCCATGAGATATACATGCATGCCAAATATCAAGATGCTATGATCAATATTGCAAAAGTTATGACCATTTTTCGAAACCTAAACGCAAGTGTGACGGAATTTCAGAAGGACAGACAGACAGACGGACGGACTGTGCGATCACTATATGCCACCCTACCGGGGGCATAACAAAAACACCAACCATTTGCCAATATATATTTTACAATCAGGATTGAGTTACGCATTTTCTTATTCTCAATGAATAATTTTAAATTAAACCTTCAATTATTACTACAAAAATACTGTAAAATCTTAAATATTTGTGGGACATTAATATTCATTCATTTCATGGGTTGTCACGAATTCAACACAAAGACACCAGAAAATGACTGACGCAAATTCCTCATTTTTTCCAAAGTAAGAAATCAACAAATGTAGGCGTCAAAGAAAAAGTATTTTTTGGAAAAACCACAAAATTTCATGCTATCAAATATAAAAGACTTTACAGTAAAAATATCAGCTACAAGTAGAACAAGATGTGTTTGTGAAACACTATGTCCACTTTTGAGCGTTTTTGACCCATAAATTTGACCTTTGACCTTGAAGGATGACCTTGACCTTGACCTTTCACCACTCAAAATGTGCAGCTCCATGAGATACACATGCATGCCAAATATCAAGTTGCAATCTTCAATATTGCAAAAGTTATAAAAAATGTTAAAGTTGGCGCAAACAAACAAACAAACAAACAAACCAACCAACCAACAGACCAACAGACAGGCCAAAAACAATATGTCCCCCAGTATATACTGGTGGACATAAAAAGAATATGAGGGTAAAAGTAAAACAAAAACAAAACAAGGCTCGTCACCATAGGATGACATAAGCCCCCTTTGTCCACATTTTTCTAAACCTAAACGCAAAGTGTTTTTCCACATTTTTCGAAACCTAAACGCAAAGTGTGACGGAATTTCAGACTGACAGACAGACAGACAGTGCGACACTATATGCCTACCTTCGGGGACAAAACAAAACTGAATACAATATGTTTCATCAAGTTTATTTATACTTTATACTTTAGCAGTCAAAGGGAAAGCTATATTCCCCTCTGCCACTCTCCTGACCTTCAGGAGGTGATCTTGACCTTTAGTCAAAATGATTGACTAATGCCTCTAGCAAATGTTTTGTGTTCTGAGAAAACTGGGCATAATGCATGTGCGTAAAGTGTCCTCCCAGATTAGCCTGTTCAGTTCACACAGGCTAATCAGGGACGAAAATTTCCCCTTTTATGGAATTTTTCGTTTAAATGATGTCTTCTTAGTGAAAATTCAGTTTAGGCGGAAAGTGTCGTCCAGGATTAGCCTGTGCGGACTGCACCGGCTAATCTGGGACGACACTTTACACACATGCATTATGCCCAGTTTTCTCAGAACACGACACATATTGTCTCCATGAACATCCTTCAATGGTTATAGGAGAAGAGGGGACACAAACCTTTTACCTTCTTCTGCACTTCGTCTCAGTGACCGTATTACCTTTAAGCCTAGTTTCATGAAAATGCTTCAAACGGTATAGGAGAGCTGAATCAGACACAACAAGAGATGTGTTTGTCAGAAACACAATGCCCACTACTGCGCCGCTTTGATTTAAAAAAAAAAAAAAATACCTTCAAGGATGACCTTGACATTGACATTTCACCACTCAAAATGTGCAGCTCCATGAGATACACATGCATGCCAAATATCAAGTTGCTATCTTCAATATTGTAAAAGTTATGACCAATGTTAAAGTTTTCGGACGGACGGACGGACGGACGGACTGACAGTTCAACTGCCATATGCCACCCTACCGGGGGCATAAAAATACAGAGGCTATTGACCTTGGAAGTATGATTTTGACCGTAACCTGGCTCGATTGACCAATCCCTTATGCACATAGTTGCATGACCTTAACATTTGATGTGAGTTTCTTTACAATTAATAACAAGGTATGAGAGAAACATTGCGGACACAAAAGTGTTACGGATACAACAACAAGAGGGCCAAGATGGAACTAGATTGCCCACCTGTGAAATGAGCTTGCCCAGTGGCATGATTTGAACAATCTTTGTCACATATCAAATATAAAAGCTACGTGCTTTGTGGTTAAAGATAAACAAGTTTTTTTCAAGCTTTGACATGGTCCATGTTTTTCAATGGACCAGAACCACTTTTGAACTCAACCAACATATCATTAAGACAAACATTTTGACAAAGTTACATGAAGATTGGGCATGAAACGTGACTTCTAGAGTGTTTTCAAGGTTTGTTTTTTTGTTGACCTAGTGACCTAGTTTTTGACCCAGCATGACCCAGTTTCGAACTCGATCGAGGTATCATTGGGACAAATCTTCTGACCAAGTTTCATGAAGATCGGACAAGAAATGTGGCCTCTAGAGTGTTTACAAGGTTTCTCTATAGCCAAATAAGGAAAACTGCCCCGCCGACTGGCGACCATGTTTTTCAACGGACATGAACCACTTTTGAACTCAACCAACATATCATGAAGACAAACGTTTTGACAAAGTTACATGAAGATAAGGCATGAAATACGACTTCTTCAGTGTTTACAAGGATTTCTTTTTTTTTTACCTAGTGACCTAGTTTTTGACCCAGCATGACCCAGTTTCGAACTCGATCGAGTTATCATTGGGACAAATCTTCTGACCATGTTTCATGAAGATCGGACAAGAAATAAAGAAATGTGGCCTCTAGAGTGTTTACAAACCAATGTGGACGACGGACGGACGACAGACAAAGACTGATCCTTAAAGCTCACCTGAGCAATCAGGTGAGCTAAAAAGGGGGCTTAAAAACAAACAGAGGATTTTTGTTGGATTCGGTGGAATATCGATTTTCTATGATCCTGAGTGAATTAAAATCAATATTCCACAGAATCCAACACATTTTCTGTTTATTTTATGCTTTTTCACCGTGTAATTTCATTGTAAAAGAGTTAAACTTGAGAATTTCGCTGGAATAATGACGTAATTTCGCCCAAAAAAAATGACGTTATTTCACAGTAAAACAGTTATTTTTCACTGTTTGAAACCGTGAAATACCAGTTTCATTTCACTGATATTTCTCTATAAACCACCGGAAAGCATATTTTTTAATTCAAATGCATTTTAAAGTTGTTTTAATGTGAAAACTATCCACTAATGACAGAATATAAGCTATTATTATTGATAAATAAGTTTAATTTTGACTCATTGTCCTACGTCTAATAAATGACATTCTTAAAAGTGTATTGTAATGTAAACTGATTTTTAAAATGTATTTTGTCACTCAGAAGACATAAACCTATTGTGTTCAAAGAACAAAAAAAAATTATTTATGTTAGACACTTAAGACCGAAACCTAAGACTTTCCAATTAAGAAACATACATTTAAAAAAAAATAAAAAAAATAGCATTATTTAGAAAAATATGTGAATCCACATTTCAAAAACATTCTTGCATTGTAATATACACAATAACATAAAAAACTATTGTTACCAACATCACCTAATACTTCAGTTATACAAACTGTACTTTATTTAAACAAGAGATGTGTTTGTCAGAAACACAATGCCCCCTACTGTGCCGTTTTTTTTTTTTTATCTTTGACCTTGAAGGATAACTTGACCTTATCAAGTTGCTATGATCAATAATGCAAAAGTTATGACCAATGTTAAAGTTTTCAGATGGATGGACGGACAGACGGACTGACAGTTCAACTGCTATATGCCACTCTACCGGGTGCATAAAAAATAGGAATATGTAGGAAATAAATCAAAAAGTGTGACAGACAGAAGGACCGGAGGATGCGATAACTATATGCCTGCCTTCAGGGGCATTACATTGTAAGTAACATGGCACCTTGGTTAGCTCATAATTAGTTTGCCTTTATTTACAGGTGTATTCCACTAATTCCCCACTGGAACATAAACAAATCATACAAAAGTGTTAAAATAACTTTGTTTTATTTAAACTACAAACAAATTTCATTTACAATGCATAACAAAATTGGGTCAAACAAACAAATTCGTTGAATTGATATCCCCAGCCAAACTAGAGCTTTGTCACAGACGTGACGTATACCCACAGAATATATACAAAGGGCCATAACTCCGTAATTAACAGATGGTGTACAATGCCATTTGGCTTGCATCATCCTCTTATCCATATAAATATATATGACCTCAAAATCAATAGGGGTCTTTTGCCAGTCATGACCGATGTCCCTATGAAGTTTCAAGTTCCCAGGCGTAAGCGTTCTTGAGTTATCATCCGGAAACCATTTTCCTTCCTCCAGTCACTGTGACCTACACCTTTGACCTAGTGACCTCAAAATCAATAGGGGTCATTTGCCAGTCATGAGCGATGTCCCTAGGAAAAAATCAATAGGGGTCTTTTGCCAGTCATGACCGATGTCCCTATGAAGTTTCATGTTCCCAGGCGTTAGCGTTCTTGAGTTATCATCCGGAAACCATTTTCCTTCTTCCAGTCACTGTGACCTTCACCTTTGACCTAGTGACCTCAAAATCAATAGGGGTCATTTGCCAGTCATGACCGATGTCCCTATGAAGTTTCATGATCCCAGGCGTAAGCGTTCTTGAGTTATCATCCGGAAACCATTTTCCTATTTCCAGTCAACCATTTTACTACTTCAGGTCACTGTGACCTTGACCTTTGACCTATTGACCTGAAAATCAATAGGGGTCATCTGCCAGTCATGACCAATGAACCTATGAAATTTCATGATCCCAGGCATAAGCGTTCTTGAGTTATCATCCGGAAACCATTTTCCTATTTCCAGTAACGGTGACCTTGACCTGTGACCTTGACCTTTGATCTAGTGACCTCAAAATAAATAGGGGTCATCTGCGAGTCATGATCAATGTTCCTATGAAGTTTCATGATCCTAGGCCCAAGCGTTCTTGAGTTATCATCCAGAAACCACCTGGTGGACGGACCGACCGACAGACCGACCGACCGACATGTGCAAAGCAATATACCCCCTCTTCTTCGAAGGGGGGGCATAATAAGAAACATGCAAGAGACAATTCTTGAAGCCAGCTTGTTGTCATAACCTCCTGCTCTTTTTTGCTTAACCCTTTGCATGCTGGGAAATTTGTCGTCTGCTTAAATCTCGTCTGCTGAATTTCTAAAATAAGCATTTCTTTGATTTTTTTTCAAAGAATACTATCAGAATAGCAAACAGTTTGGATCCTGATGAGACGCCACGTTCTGTGGCGTGTCATCTGACTCCAAACTGTTTGCAAAGGCCTTCAAAATCCGGTTCCAGCGCTCAAAGGGTTAATACAAGGTTGTGGACGATTTTTTTGCAGTCCAGAGCTACATGTACTTCACCAGACAGACGACGTCTGATGACTTACCTGATGGAGGTTTTATTTTCCTTTAAGTCTATCAAAAATCTCGTCTGACTCGAAGAACTTTCCATAGGAAAATGCTTCCTGTGCCATATTTCTGAAATGTAGAGATGACCCTTTGTTCAAAATCTAAACGAGAGCTATCACTCGAAAGACGATGTGAATAATACCACCATACAGCACCTTGTCACAGCAAAATTGTAACAAGTCAGATATGTTGGCCATTTTGAATTTCAATTTAAAGCAAAAACGGCTATCAGTACATTTTGAAGTGAATCCTTAAACAAACTGACAGACAAATGAAGAGTATGGTATTGCATATTAGTATTACATTTCATTCCACCCTGTTGAAAGGTCACACTGACAGAGATAAATCAAAGTCAACTTGTGTCTACAGATACTAGACCGACAGACAGCCAAACTGACCCATGTGAATCAAATAGAGTTCCCATATTCGTCATATCTGGGGCGGGCTAAAATGAAAACACACAAACCTTATTGTGCTCATCTTATAGCACAATGTAATCATGTGAGCTAAAACCACATGTACTATATTTAGTTTTATTACAGTTCATGTTTTAAATAACATTGTATATTTTTGCATTTTGTTAAAGGCAAATTTCTACCCATTATATCTTGTATGTTTTTGGAGAAACAGCCTTTAGGGGAAAAAAAGCGTGATTTTTTCATATTTGGGGAAAATAAGAAATTTGTATTTCATTTGGATAATGGAGTTGATACATGAAATAAATTATATTGGGTAGCCACAAAGTAAGGAAGGTACAGTTACTCTACAGATACAAACTTGCACTGACTGTGGATTTAGATTGCTTGGTACTTACAGTGTTTTTTTTCCTTCTTTGGATGGGTCCGGTCAACGGACCGGTTCCCAAAATGAACCGGACCCGTCCCAATTTCTGGGAAAAAAAAAATCACCCCTCAATTGGGAATTTTTGAGTCCCATTTGGGGAAAAAAATTGGTTACTTCAGTTGGGGAAGCAGCCGATATTCGGCTTCTTCAAAGAAGGGTTTTTTGGCCCTTCATCATATAGTATTGCATGAGTATAAAATACATTTAAATCCATAGTTTAGTTATGTATAAAAATGTACTCTGCATTCCATTAATTTGAAAATCGTTTATTTAATAAAGTTCACAACTAGGATACAGACAGCCATTGTAAATTTGTAATTAAATTTAAAGAATTATGATTATGTGTATCCTTATGAGATGCACATTAAAATGAACACATTATCACTGTATACTTAATTGAATTGTTGTAAGGAATTAATTACCTGCTTCACAGATTTTGCGGACTTGACTGCCGGACTACAATGTGGTGATCTTCTTTGGCTTCTCTTTTCCCATGGTTGCCTTTTTTATCTGCAAATATAAATGATATACTTAAGTCTTAATAATTCATGAATATAGAAATCCGACAATTTATTTGGAATCATTTTCTAACTTTATCTTACTAATAATTTTGTAGTTGGTATATGTTCTACAAATATGTTCTGAGACAGCATACAGTACAGAACAGGTATAATCAAAAGAGTATATTGTTGAGATCCATGACTGATTTGAATAAACATAACATCAGGTTTGGCTGCAAAGAAAGGAGTTCACAGTACACTGAGTACAGATAAATTGAAATGAGTTTGTCATCACTTGGTCAGTACATTTATAAACATAAAAACGGGGTGAAATATTATGAATATATTTAATTACAATATATGCTCTGCAAATAAAATAACTTTAATGTTTAAAAATAGGCAGTGCACAACAGAGCAAACCTTAAAAAATGCATGAAATATGTGTGCAAATTTCCGGTAATGTTTATACGGCCCCCGAGTTACGCATCAAGTGAACCGGAATTGGTTAGCTAGTGCCCTTTACAAAATGCCATTTTCCTTCCTTAAATGTGATTCAAAAGTCATATTGATGACTGCTACAAATAAAATATACATAAGTACACACAATCACACCAACCTTTTAGAACTTTGTACTAGTAACTACAGAACAACAAAATAAAAACCTCCAACTTTTCAGCCTTCCAAAAAAGCGAGCACGTAAATCGCTTGTTCTGATGACTCGTTTTGGAACAACAAGCGCTTGCTGACCAAGAGTCAACCAATTTGTGTAAACATACATTTGTTTGACAAAGAAATCTTTACTTTACATGACACTACAGAAAAAATAATGTTTCTCAACACACTCTCTCTGCCTTACAATTTAGAAGTGAGTTGACTGACTGTCCAACATCAGTGAAACTGCAAAATCATGCAAAGTCGATACTTTGTGAAATTGTGTCTCACAATGTGTTTGTTAAACTTTACAGGAAAATCATGAATGTAGGGTTATTTTTGTGTTGTTTCTGTAACTTGTAAGAACTAGCAGCGCTACAGCGGGACTATCTTTACATGGGGTGGCAGTCGTTTCCCCCCAAGACATTTCACTCCCATTTTGGGGGTGAAACGTCTACATAATATGAAAATGTATATTAGAAGTAGATATTTGTAATTTGGGATATGTGAAAATAATAATTATGGTGGATGAACCAGTTATCGAACACCTAAGAAATTGCGTTAAAATTGTCTATTTTGAAAACACTTAAAATAACAAAAACTATTTGTTTTAACAAATAACTTATCTGTAAAGTTTTCCAGCAAATATCTTTCAAGAATTCATAACAATGATTCCCTGGATATTGTCACCTCTAGCAGACAAAACAAAATGGCGGCTGATGTAAACTTGACCTATTACCGGACAGTTCACAAATACTACTCCAGTGAATACAGTGCTTTCCACAGGATTTTTGTCAGGCGCCCCGGGGCTAAAAGGGGTGGTTCGGGAGGGGTGTCCCCTCCCGACGTTGATTTTTTTTTTAATTTAACGTGTCAATTAACGTTCTGTGGTGCGTTATAACTCTTAGAAAAACAGCTCAAAAGACGTCATTTGGAACGCTATGACCCTTAAAAACCCAGCTATAAAGTCATTTATAAAGATATATGCTTTAATTGTTTTAATTGTTTTAATACTTGCCCGCAAAGAAAGTAAAATCCCGACTCGAACGATTCCCCAATACATCCGTATCAATCCGACTATATTACTGCATACATTCTTCTTTTCAAGTTTCTATTCATTTCCCGATAATCCCGTTTATTCCACTGAATATAAACAAACATGACTATCACGTGACCCGGAAGTGTCGAAAAAATCGGCGTCTGCTGCAAGCAAAATTGCAAACGGAAATATGCTATTTGGTGTGTGAATGCACGTTTTGATAAATGCATTAAAAAGTAATAGCAAAAAAGCACATAAAACCGTGTAAATAACAAAAAATGCATTCCTTTGACCTGTTTTCGGCGCATTTGTTTCAAGCTAAGTAGGCAAGTAGGTCATGGACTTCACGTACGACCATTTTGTTTATGGATGTGACATCATGCGCACTTTTGCGCATACATAACCAAAACAAAACGTCCGATAATAGGTGCTGTTCGATAACAGGTACTTAGACGATAATGATTTCCAAAAAATTGATGTAAGTTGAGTCTGTGAGTGATTTAATTATTAATTGATTAATTTTCAAACTAAAAAGATCTTATTATAATTGTTTTTATGTACCTGTTAGAAATTTTTCTTAAATTAATTGAGATCATTGAAAAATTGAGTTAAAGTATGGCTTTGATGTTCTTTGATGGTCATTTTAAGTGGAATACACTACAGCTCCTTTATACAGGGGTGTGATTGAGGAAAAGTCAGAGGGGAGGAAAATTCTGTCGACTGATTTTGACTACGCGAATCGCGCGCATAACGCAATAACAAACCTTAAAACAGACATTAA